>BMAW01102332.1:522263-558442 GCA_019974015.1 Nephila pilipes | reverse complement strand
ATATATATATATATATATACACATATATATACATATATACACACACATATATAACAGGTCAATTGAAAAGTCCCCGGCCTACCATAGTAAAACACATTTTTTTGGCGAAATTTGTTTTTTTTTTTATTCAACATAATTCCCTTCAAGGGTGATACACTGATTATAGCGACCCTCCAACTTTTCGATACCATTTTTGTAGTACGATTTGTCCTTTGTTTCAAAATAGGCCTCAGTTTCGGCGATCACCTCTTCATTCGACGAAAATTTCTTCCCAGCAAACATTCTTTTGAGACCTGAGAACAGGAAATAGTCGCTGGGGGCCAGATCTGGAGATTAGTTTAGTTTTTATTAACGTCGCACTAGAAGCAACACGAGGGCTATTGGCGACTGACCTCGTAATTTTGAACCACGGTCAAGTGACGAGGACGACACCTGAGCTGGCACCCCTCTCCTAACATCCACACCATGTCAACGGGAGGACTTTGGGCCCCGAACAGATTTAACGTGCATTAGACCCGGCTACACGGCGGGTCTTTGGCGGCCAAGGATCGAACCCGGGACTGAACGAAAACTGCCTGTCGCTAGTCCACGACCTTGACCACCAGGCTACCGCCGCCCGCCAGATCTGGAGAATACGGTGGATGAGGAAGCAATTCGAAGCCCAATTCATGGATTTTTGCCATCGTTTTCACTGACTTGTGACACGAGGCATTGTCTTGGTGAAGCAGCACTTTCTTTTTCTTCAAATACCGCCGTTTTTCGGCGATTTCGTCCTTCAAACGATCCAATAACGCTATGTAATAGTCGCTGTTGATGGTGCTTCCTTTTTCAAGGTAGTCAATGAAAATTATTCCATCTTTTGCGGAGTAAAAGAGTCCGTCACCGTTACGTACTCCACAAGAATTTAAATTTTCCCTCTCCCGTCTCGCTAGAGGCAAAGAGCTTCTACTGAAATAAAAATATGGCCTGTCTAGTATAGACATCGATTTTGGCGTTACAGATAACCTGCTATAATTTGAAACTTTCTGCACTTTTCATTATCTATAGAGCCAACCCGTACTTAGTACTGTCTTTTGTCTTTGATTTAACAACCTGGATTTGAAAAAGGTAAATGAATCTGTTTATGTAAAACGGGATCGTATGAATGTTTAAATTGCCTGCTAATGGTACAATTCTAAACAAGATCATAGGAAAGAAAAATGAGGATGGGATCAATTATAAAAAAGGTGCTGTACACTTATAATTCTCTCAAGAAAAGCAAAAGAGAGGGGAAAAGGCTGATTAATATTAAAGGATTTCAGCCGGAAATCTTTGATTACCGAGTGAACAAAATGTTACCTGCAGATACTATTATTCAAATTCAGTTCCTATATGTGGCGCCTGTACTTCTGGTTCGGAAGAGCAATGGTAAACTCCTTCAGGCTGAAAATTTGCTGTGGAATGTAGAAAACTAAATGCCATTACGAAATATAAACAATAATCATTACCTTTGATTGAGGATTTATTGATAGACGTTCCTAAACGTAACGTCACGTTGCCTTTAGATCTTCGATACGTTACCCGCCCCAGCACCAATTTAGCTATTTGTTCTGTGGATATTTCAAAAGTCCTTTTGTAACTCCAGCATTTACCCATAAGTCTTTCGGATTAACGGGGAGTGGTCTCAATTTCCAGATAGCCGACGGCATTATTCTAAAACTTGTCAAAAGAAATTTTTCGTTTATTTGGTTGACATTATCATTGCATCGAACTCTTTTCCTGAACACATTACGCGCTTACATATTACGTTATTGATATTTCCCAAATAGTGGGCTTCTCTTTGAAAGCAGGAAAATGTGAATTAGCCAGTGAGAAATTGAAATACCTCGGCTTAGTTATTAATTCTGCATTATCCCGAATGTATCGTCAGAATTTTTTATACCGATAGTTCGAAAAAAATAATGAATTTAAAGGAAATGTAATTTAGGTAGACAAGCAGTTAAAATAATTAATAACACATGTTTTTTCATGGCAATAAGATTAAGTAACGTAAAGGCGTACTAATAGGAAGATTTGTGTGTGTGTGTGTGTGTTACGTTCCTTTACTTAGAACTCGAAATTAGCGCAAGTCAATATTTTAACGGAAATAATTAGTCAAAAAGTATCATGTCATATCAGGGTTAATGCGGTAGTAACCAAGTACATACCAATTCTAAGAAAGTAACTTCACGTTTAGGTATACCAGCCCCAAAAAACGAGCGAAAGTCTCAAAATTCCTGGGGATAAAGGACTGACATTAGAAATTTATCGAAAATTGCGCCGAATTATTTGAATCGTTTTATGGGCTTAAACGAAAGAAGGTGTAATTCAGTCGGTCTCTGATCATACAAAAAGCTTTTGAAACTGTACAGGACATCTTACTGACTGCTCCTGCACTAAAATGACCAGATTTTAATTCTCTTTTTGAGTTGTTTATTGATGAAATTTTAGCCGTCATTGATGCCGTTTTGACCGAACAGAAGAAAGCTGTCGCATATACTTTATATACTGTGATGTATTTTAACATTAAAAGAATTAAACTAAAAAAAAATCGAAAATATTATCAGCAGCATTCTTTAATCAGCTTTATTATTTAGTCATTGTAAAGTTAAATAAAAGGTATAAAAAATTTATTTGTCAAAACCATGTAATGTTTTTTGAGAACATTGGATGGCAATCGATGAGAGAAGAACGATGTTTTATGAGGCACAAAAAAAAAAAAAAAAAAAAAAAATGAAAAAGTCGTTCTGAAAAATGTCCGCATACGTTGGAAAATGCTTGTCGAAATTAAAAGTGATGTCCAGGAAAAAATGTCGTCTTTCTTAATATATTCAACACCCAGTACAGTACCTTAAATGCGAAGGAACAAAGTTTTTCTGTAACTGTGAGAGAATGCTTCACCCTTGATATGAATTGTACAGAAATTCAGATCATATCTTAGTAAATAACTGACCATAGCTCTTACCGGTTATTTTGCACTCACTAAATCAACTCATAAAATAATTTTTTAAGCACAATGACTAGATAGTCATCAAAATTAGAAGAATACAATATTCAAGGGAAAGTTCGATTTGGAAATCAAAATGTTTATGTGGAAGTGCTCTACAAGAATTCCTATGACGAGACAACAGAATCTAGTATCTCTTGCGTCATATTATTCATTCCTTAATACTATCTTCTGGAGACTAATTTATTCATGAACAATGAATGGACGCAGAGTTAGGCAATATTTACAGATATTTCAAATATTCCGACGGTAGCTCAGTCAATACAGCAATATGCGAAAATTGGTCTGAGGATATTAAATTGATTGATAGGGCTCTCTTTTCTCTATGCTAATTATTTAACCTCTAAAAATGAGTTACGCGATTATATTCCAAAATCATTGCGGCATTCTATTTTTCAAGATTTTCATGACAATTCGTTATTGGAAGATTTTGATGTAAGAAAGGCATAGGACAGTATAAAGGATACATGGTGCTATTTTCTTAACATGCGGAAAAGCAATAGAAAATATGTTTCAATATGCGACATTTGTCAAAGATATAATTATGAAAACGCAGTTTCTAAAGTTTTTTCTCGCTTCTCTCTCCGAATGGTACCATTATCTATTCGATGTTTAGTTGGTGGTCATGGTAGTCTAGTGGTCATGGTTTCGGATTCGTGGCCAGTGGTTTTCGATGAGTCACGGGTTAGATCCTTGGCCTCTAAAGACCCGCCGAGTAGCCGGAGAGGGGTGTGTCAGCTCAGGTGTCGTCCTAGCCACTTGACCGAGGTCCATCGCCAATAACCCTCGTGTTGCTTCTAGTGCGACGTTAATAAAATCTAAACTATGTTTAGCTGATATTCTATTCCTATTCTGTTATTTGAAAGGGTGAATGGAAAAAACAAATAACAACCCAGTTCTTAGTATTAAATACTTCATGGTTGTTCTCAGCTAATGTTAGAGAATAGTCCCTAATTTCAACCTCATTTTCAGATGGAAGATACCAATTTTTAGATTTTGATTAATGCAATGCACCATCCATTTTTGAAAGGCTTGCTTTTTGTCGATCGCGGTTCAAATATAGCGTCATTTTCTCTTATGTGTGGTTAAGGTATAATGTTATCTGCTAATGAAGAGAAAGGAATTGATAGATTAAAACTAGTTCTCTCAATCTTACGAATATGGATTAAAAATCAGGTTAGGAAATCTCAGTTTCTAGTTGAAGGAACTGAAATCCTAGATTTTGTGATAGAGCCACCGACTTTAAAAAACAAAGATGTTCTTAACTAAACAAAAACCAACAAAGCAAAATTAATCAAAGAAAGTTAACAAAGACCTACTTATTTGAATTAAAGTTAACAAAGACCTACTTATTTGAACCATATTCAAAGATTTCTAGGTTTAACAGGATATTTTAAATAAATTTCTTTCAAATATTTTCTTATTGATCAGCAGGGTTGGACTTCGAAGGTACATGTTTCCAGTGAAAGTCTTTGGAAAGTTCTTGAATTTGGACCATTCTGTTGCTCACAAAAGTTTAAGCAAATGAGGCGAAGTGTTGATCCACGACAAAGCAATTGAAGAGTCGGTAAAAAGATGCATGGAGTCAATATTTAGCTTTAAAGCTCCTATGACTTTGTGTACAAGCTGTGATAACAGAAGACATGCAGATTATTCAAGACGGGGCACTGTCATCAACTTTCTTGGAGCTACTCGCGATTTACTGCACAAAAGTCGGTTGGTGATGTCACTAGAAATGGATACACTTTGGAGGTATATCACTGCTCCGAATGCCTTAGAAGAAGCATCGGAGAAACCGCACAAAACAATGGATGTCGCACTGTTATGCAAAATGAATTTATGGATTTTAATTAACTCTAGATCTGGTAAGGATGTGATAAGAGTTTTCCATTGGTCTGCAATGTCTGGAAGTAACTTCTCATACCAATCGATCTTTAACAACCACAGTTGTTGCATAAATATCTTTGCTTTGGTGATAAATGGGCGAAGAAGACCAAGGGAGTCATAAGTACGGGCGATATCCGAGAGAACATCTCTCTTCGTGAAGTTGCTATTAGTGTTCATGGTGACTTTGTAGGAGAAAGTATCTATTGAGCTTCCCCATAGAATACCTAAAATTCTTTACTGTAACCTCTTCTGAGTTCTTATCTAGTGGGAACGTTTGGGGTTCGCGGGTTGGAGTCCTACTACAGCACTACTTGTACAGGTGCACGCCTCCTTCTCGTAGGAGCTGGGAAAATACAGTTTTGAGTATTTCAAATTCATTAAGATCGGATGAGCCTGATAGGCAGTCGTCCATATAAAAGTCTTGAAGAACTACTCTCGCGGCTAAAGGAAAATTATCTTTTTTCATCTGAGGTCAATTACTGTAAGATTTTGTGGCCATATATGAAGCACAAGCTGTGCTGTAAGTAACGGTTTTTAGCCGATACAACTTAGTTGGTGACACTTTACTGTCCTTTCATAAAATCTTTTGAAATTCAGTTTGGGAGGGATTGATTTCTATTATTCTAAACATTTTCTCAATATCGGCGGTAAAAGCGTACTTGTGCTTTCTAAACCGAATTAAAATTGAAAAAATATCCTCTTGAATAACGCCTCCTTTACAGAGTAAATCATTTAAAGAGTTTCTGTTTGTTGTTTTTGCGCTAGCATCAAAAAACACTCTCAGTTTTGTCGTTTGACTGTTTGGGCGCAAGATGCCCTGATGAAGGATATAGTAATCAGTGTCCATAGTTTCAGGCTCCTTAATTTCTTCCATATGACCAAGGGATTCGTACTCAGAAAGGAAATCTGAGAAGAGAGCTTTAAGTATGGGGTCGCGTTCCAAGCGTTGCCATAATTTATTTAATATCTGTGATGCAATTTGTTTTGATTTCTCTAATATGACTTCAGATCACTGTGGTTTTAAAAAAAAATTCTCTACGACATATCTTCCATCAATTTTATGATAATGTGTGTTTTTAAAGTGTTCATTGCAAAAATTTAACTCATTGCTTAAAAATGTTTCGGTTTTCACATTTTCAATCTCCCAGAATAACCTTAAAGTGTTATCTAGAGTTTATAAATTTTTACTCAAAAAACAATGCTTATGTAAGGTATTTTTTGTCCTTTATCATTAAAAATACAGAAACTTGCACAAATTTAGTTGAACACGTTTATTGGTTAGGCTTAATTGCCGCTACGATAGAAACGTTGCAAGTAAGTTACTACTACTAAAATTAGATGGCAATCGAGCTCGAGCGAAATTGCCGCTTCTGCTCAATGTATCATACGGTAAAAATTTAACAAGAACAATTAGAGATTTAAGAATTTGAATTTAAGAAATAAAAGTTAAAAAAGAAAAAAAAAAGTGGGGGGTTAAGTAAATTAGAAATTAACATAGTTGAGTCTAAGCTATCAAGTAAGCTCTGTCAACATTCAGACTGTTGCCAATCCGGCAAAGCGCAAATGTTGCAAGTTGTTGTTGCCAGATTTACAAGTATTTTAAATATTAACAATTTTCAAAAGTTAACAATAAAGTAATATTTACAATTATACAAACATAAATACAGTTATTAAAATAAAATGCAAAATAGTAATTTAAATATGCCGAAATATAGAACTATGAAATTAAGAGTTATCAACGAATTGAACAATCGTTGTCCCAACACTTAGAAACATTTCCTAAATTATCATTTAAAGTGCTTCTCGACACTAAATAACCAAAGCTGCTCGATTGCAGGATTAAGTTATTTAGTTTAATTTTATCCTCCTTCAATAAATCAAAAAAATATTCTGAACCGAGGACGAGATGAACCTCCTAAGCAAAATGAATATTGAATCGGCGAGCTTTAAATTATCAGGATATTTAAGTTTGAAAAATTTATTTTCCTTGATGGTAAATAATCTGTGATTTTCGGAAGAACCAATAAGTCAATAAACCATTTCTCGTCACCCTCCTCATTTGAAACCTCTGTAGTGGTCTTGTTTTTCACGAAAAATGAGCAGTCTTACAAGCCAGAAATTGGAGTGTGTATCTTTTCTTTTTGCAAACCTAATAAATCTGCTGCTTTGGTAGTAATGATATTCGATTCGAAGCCAGAATCGAAAGTGCCACGCAATGGTATTTTTTTTCCTAGTGAGTTTTTCACATAAACTACTGCTGTGTTTATCAAAACACTTTTCGGATTTCCGTTCGAGAAAAGAGATACTTGGGGCTCTAAATGATGGGGGGAAATAGTTTGCGCGTGGGCAAACAGTTTTGGATCGGAATCGGTGATTCAACGAGTGGAGTTTGATGACCGCTGTAGAATACTTATGTAACAGAGTGTGATGGAATTTTTTCTTGCACTCCCGGCAAACACTATTACTAGCACAATTAAAATATAAGTGTGAATTAAGGCAGGAATAACAAAGCTGAAACCTTTTTACGATTTCTAATATATCTGCTTAAACTTCTCGCAGTGATAAATAGGATGAATTAAATTACACACAAGGCAATTTTTTGTGGATTTGTTATTCTTGACAAAAATGATTTTGGTTTCTCTTGGTTAAGTTTAACAACAGCATTAGAGTTAATACTATTTAGAATTTGATTTCTTCTTTCTAACCAATTTAAGAATTCGTCAAAATTCGGGACATCATTATCTTTTAAGGTCAATTCATATTGTTTGCGGCTTTCGCGATCCAATTTCTCAAGAATAATGTTGAGAAATAATACATTAGACAGTTTATCTCTCTCAAAGTCTAAAACCTTGAGGGATCTCATATTTTTGTTTAAACAGTCTTAGAAATAACGCAAATCTTTAGCTGATTCATGCTAAAGTGTCGGCAAATTTAGAATGTTTTTATGTGACTATCTACGATCATTCTTTTGTTTTCGTATAACTTTTCTGAAGCCTGAAAAAGAGATAAATAACTGTCATTTGGAGTTTAAATTGTTTTGGCCTCTCCTTTAAGAGAACCTCTCAAATAGATCAGTTTCTCGCTGTCAGTTAATTCTTTGTTACCATGAATTAAAGTAATAAATTGACTTTTAAACGATTAAATTCATCTAATCTTCCGGTAAAAGGATGGGCTGTAGATTTATTCTTCTACTTGAATCAAACGAATTTAATTTTTCTCTGCTTTGAACTGTATCGATTACTTTAAACATAGATAGTTTTTTCTTATTAATAGAAGTTTTAATTCTTACCTCTAAATATTGGATCTCTTGGTCGATCTCCGATAGGCTTGCTTCTATGGTTAGGTACTCCTCGTCAGAAGCCGACTTATAGTAATCTTCTTTTAAGACTTCAAATTTATCCTGAACTTTCTTTAGTATTTCAAGCTGTGCCTCCAGTTGAGGTATATCCATAGTTTCTTCATCTGTTATGGCCCTTAGAAGTTTCGTTACTTGACCTTTAAGGTTACTGCGTTTTTGGCATAGAGCAATTACAACAGCCATGATTAAGGCTTAAGTGAAACTTTCTAATTTCAAATGACTTTGCCGGCTCTACGGGTCGCTAGGACCAAAATGTTCGAAGAGTGTATGTGGACTGTATGTTGGAAATGATGACAATTACTTGTTGTAATTGTTTATTACGATAAGTGAATGAGGCTTGTTGCCTCTAACATTGCTGGTCTCCAGCTCATACAAAAAGTAACATTGAATCACACTTTTCTTCCTTCACTGGGACACGCCAGGGTTGCTACAATTTGAATTGGGAGCTAAGTGCTCTCTGCGGGAGTACGCCATCGCCAAGTGGCGAGCGTGCCTGAACAATAAGTATTAGTTAATACGTGCACTAACTCTTTTTTTTTTTTTTTTTTTGCGAAATTGAGTGACTTATGATAACATAAATTAGTGAGAGAAACGAGAGTGAGGTGCCGCAATAAAAAATGCATTTCTTACACCTTGTAACTTACAGCATTTTTTATGATTAGATTTTTTTTCTTGAATCTTTTCCATGTTTTTACAATGTTTTCATTCATTACTTTATTCTGTGTTTTATTCAAAAAAAAAAAAAAAAAAAAAATCAAGTACGTGTTTCTCTGATTGTGTGCTTTTTAAAACTGTAAAGAAGCTTCTAATAATTGAAACGATAATGTTTGATGTGTTGTTTCATTATGATAACAGTGTATTTCAGTTTCATTAATCTTTGAAAGGATTATTTATTAAAAACCTTTCAGTAGAAAAATGATCTATGAGTTCTATGAAGTGTTTAATTAACTATAAGTATTAACTTATAAGTATAACAAACTATAGTTGTAAGAGATTATTTTCCTTCGAAGCTTAAGAAAATGGCCCCATTTTATGTTTCGAGAAAGTGGTTTCGCATGAATTAATTTTGAAAGAATTTTGAAGTCATTTAAATTTGAAAAGCGTTCACGTGGCGTATGTACACTGCTTTTGAACTGACTACACTTCTTTCAAAAATAATAAAATTTAATTAATCCTATTAATAGATATTATAGAAATTTATGGAGAGGGATATTCGCCGCTGGAGCTGAATTCTGGGAAGGGGAGGAGTTAGAATTTTCCCGCAGAATTTCTTCTGAAAATGTCTTCACTCATTACCAAATAAAGTTTATCAACATAATTTACTAAAGGTTATTGCTTCCAGATTTATTTCTTGCTGCCGTAGTTAATTGAACATTACCAACAAATAAAGCACGCATGGAATTTTCTTTTCAGGTGGAAATACACATTTTTCTAAAATAGTTTGAAATAATAATGTATGAATAAAGAACTATTGACAGAAAATTACTGCAATTAACGTGTTTAATTCCATGAGATAAAATCAAATAATTATTATGTTAACTGCTACTTTGAATTAAAATCAGATGTTTCTAAAATATTGCATTTTTTATTTCAACCGAAAGTTAACTCGAAATATAAATATATTTTTAATTCTAAAATATAAAATGTACCTTTTATGATTTATAAAGATTTTCGAAAATAAATGTTGATACTTTTTGGAAGAGAAATGTATTGGATATTTTTTAAGAGCTGAAATTTGATTTAATTGAGTTTTATTATTTAGCGTACCCGAGATATTGAAACGAGGGACGTTTATTGAATAGTGAATTATTCATTCCTTTCTTTGCTGGACGTTTGAACTTGTCTTGGCATGTCTGTCTGAGGTTACTTCTGTGCGTCAAGTTTTCCTCAACCTTAACGCAGCCTGAAATTCCTGGAGAACTCTTTGTTTTGAACTTGAGAAGGGAAGTACACAGTGCTTGTTTCCACTTCAGCTGAAGAGTGTGAGCATTAAAGTAAAGAATTTTCATTCAAGTATTCCTTTTTATAAATAAATTAATTCATTGGCTTCTTAATAGATTTTATGTTATTTATTTTTCTTATAAAATGTTTCCCCCTTGTTGAAATTTACTAAATAGGGGAGCATAATTTTTGAGATTCCTTCAGACTATTTTGAAGATATTATTTTCTTGAAAACTATTTTTTTAGCACGGAAACATATTTTTTTCCCCTTTTAAAAAAAATGTAAATTACTTCTTTATCCGATGATTACACGGAATATGAGCCCCATTTCTAGTGAAAAGGAAATTTTTTTGATGAACTTGGAAAAATATCCTAACACTATTCCCGTCTCAAACGCCATTTTATCGAAATGTTTCTTTTTATTTGAGGGTTATCTTTAATTTAAATGCAGTACTTATCGTTATTTCTATTCATATTTTGCCTCTTATCTTAGAATATTGCTCTGTTTCTATAACTCTTCTAAACTTTAACGTTAGTTCCTCGTTTTGAAAATTATTTTTTTGCAATTTTATTCCCCTTCTTGCACGTAAAATCAGGTGCGCGCGTGTTATTTCCTTGTGATTTTCAATATTGTCCAATCTTTTCGATCATTGATTATTTTTCTAAATTAGGAGGCGAAAAAAGGTGTGGATTATTCTTCGTCCCCCTTCCTCTATGTATGAATATTTTTATGCCACGTTTTTTTACATTTTAAAAACTTTGCATATTTCACCTTTAGTTCAAAAGAGAAATATCAGAAATAATTTCAATAGATTCGGATTCGTGTTATTCTGAATGAAACAGTCTCATCCAAACGCCTTTTCTTTCCGTTGCGCATTCTACTTTTAGAAGAATTTCGAATTTCCAGGACTGGTATTTGTTGTTTTGTGACTCCTTTCTTGTAAGCACGCGCTTCTTTAAGTACTTAAACCGTGTTAAATTGTGTAAGAAAATTATGCTTCAAATGGATAGAGATTTAGTTATTCTTTTATCTAAATGAGGTATACTTTAATTCCTTTGTTCATAATGTTTGCAACTTTAAATTCTAAAAGGACCTGCATTCCTTTATCTACATTAATTCCAACTTTTTTTATTCAAAAATTTTATCAAAAATCATTTGAAGCCGAATCACAAAAGTTTTATCAATAATAAAAATGAAAAATGACTATTAAGAGGTAAATCTCACTTCCTAAATTGGTTCCACATTAATAAAATAAATTGTGTTTCTTGAATTTATAAAGAAAATTAATGTTTTAATTATTTTTAAATAGGAACTAATCTTATTGCTTTACATAATGATATATTTGTTATTATAGTCGAAAAATTATATATATGTTGACTTTTTAGAAGAATGCTTCTTCGAAAATAGACTTTGGTATACAGTAGGGCGAAGTTTCTTTATCTTTTTCATCTGATCGATGGTAACCGTTAATTTCGGACCAACGTTGTGAGGTTGTTCATGGTTCATACAGTTGTAAAACTCAAATTACCTCCAAAAATGGTTCGTTTCCGTGAAGGGATTTTTCTTGGATTTGGATATGAGAAGAAACATTGCGATGTAATGAAAATAATTTTTTGGAATACGCTTCTTTTACAGGAGAAAATTTTTATTTTCTTTCATATGTTACATTTTAGAGACAATTTTTGACAGAATAAATAAGACATTTTTAATAAACGATAAAAAAAAATTTACAAGAACAATTTTCTCATGAATAGACACTCATTTATTTGTTTTATTGTTCTACATGTACATTTTAATTCAAATTTTTTCTGACCATCGATCGGACACAAACCTTCCAAAAATTAAAACCAAGATTTTTTTTTTTGATTTCCGATCAAAAAATTTATCAGGTTTGGAAACCAATATTAGTAGTTTCTGTCTCCTCAATCGAATGAATTTTTCACAAATATTTTAATTCGATTGAGATTTAGCGTAAAATGTTTATTTTGTCACACGTGGTTTTTTTCCATTTTTTTTTTCCTTTAGTAATATTTGAATCGTAAAATTGTGTAAACTGAAAGGAATTTTTATTTAAAAGTAGAATTTTGAATGTGCTTTTTTCTCTGTTCATATTAAACAAGTAGTGTTTAAGTACGGTTGCTGCAACGGGCGCTATCTTTTTGCCGCATAAAAGGGTTCCCTTCCACAGGCAGAGTGGCGTTGGCCTTCGTGTAAGAAGATGGTTGGAAAACACGCCTAAAAATTCTTTCGATTTGCAAAATCTCCCAAGCAACGACAGAATGAAAAAGTCCAAAGAACCAAATTTCCTCCTAAAATAGTTTCTTTGCTTGAAGACATTTTTCTTAGATTTAGCTATGAAAATACATATAGCAATTAAATATAAAGAATTTTTTATTATACTCTTCCAGATAAAAATGTTATTTTCTTTCATGAGTTGAGTTTTAGAATCAATTTTTGACGAAATAAATAAAGGAATTTTGAATAAATAATATAAAAAAAATACATTGACAATTAAGGGTTTTTATACATGATCATCGTATTTTTATGTAACTTAAATTATGCATGATGTAACATATGTATACATACATGTATGTATTTGCTAGCTAATAAATAGTTTTAATTGAACACAAACAAATGATTAAACTTAACGATGTTCAAACCGACAATAAATGAAAAATAATAAATTGTCAGAAATATGGGCTGCTTTGTATTGTCACAGCTCATTTCTTTGATTTTAATGTTCGACACCTACACTTCTTCTAACCATCCATCGAACCCATGCCAAAACTAAGATCTTTTTAATTTCTGATCAAAAAACGTATCAGGTTTAGATTGTAAAATAAGTAGCTTCTGCCACCTCAATAGAATGCATTTTCCAAAATATTATAATTCAAATGAAAGTTTGAATGAAATGTTTTTAGGTCTCACTTTTTTTTACATGTTTAATATTTGAATCGTAAGAATTGTCTACACTAAATGGAATACATACTTAAACGTCTTATTTTGAATGTGCCATTTCCATTCTTCATATTATACGCAATCAATGACAGTTCCCTTTAACACTAGTTCAGTATGTACTACTTAATGTTTTAATTCCTACAAAATAATTCAATTTTGTACACAAATTTCTGTTATTTTCGTGTAAATTATTTATGGTTTCATAAGTTTTGCCGCACATTAGTAATCTGAACTTTGAAACATGTGTTGAAAAAAGTTACAGTTGTCTCTTAAAATGTAAGCGTGTTCTGAATAAAGGATATCGAGAAATAAAAGAAAAAAATACTAATTGCTAATCATGGAGCTGTTGCTTCACAACTCGTGCGCTGGATTTTTTCTATTATTATATTTCTTTTATGTGACTTTCATCCATAACATTTTGCTACAATTACGAAAATATAAGTTTTCATAAATGGCTCATATTTTCTTTTATGTATAAATTGTTCGTGTGAGATTTTCCACAGATATTTGAAAATATAACGTATGAATTATTAGACTAAATGTGAATTTTTAAATGATACATTATGTTTTTTTCCTATCCTTCTCATCACTAAAGATGTAGAAAGAAATTTTTTGACGGTCTTAAATTTATTTAAGAGAGAAATATTTAATTTTTAACCTAGGAATAGAATTTAGTTTCTTGTGTTAAACGATGATGAATTATCACAAGAAAATTCGAAAAGAATTGAAAAAAAATATATTTTAAGTAGTTACTCATTTATTATACCTTTTATTATAAAATGCAAGTTATTACTGCAAATTTCAGTGACTGGAATTATTCTTTTTTTTTTTTTTTTTTCAGTTTATACCAATACTTGGATTATCGGCCACAATGTAGAATCAAGCCGAAGTTTGACGTCTTTTTCCATTGGCTTCTTATTTACTTTTGGAATATAAAAACAATTTCCATTAACAAAATGATAAATTCTGTACTGTCTCTGAAGTTATTATCTCTGATGAAAGTTGCTGTTCTTGTGTACAGTGACCCAGATATAAGGGTTTTAGGAAGTGGATTTGTGTCAGCGGAAAATTGGAATCCTGTTGTTGAGGAAAAGTTGTCGAATCTAGGCTTGCCTTTGATAATTAAAAAAAGAATACCTCCATTATTGAAACTTTTAAGTTATGAAGTTTTTCAATGGAAATTGGATCACATTCCCATTTTGGAAAATCGCTCACGCGAACCATCCATTGAATATGTTTGGAAGGATAATGGAACAATTAATAGTTTTCAAACTGCGAAGATGTATATTCAAAGTGAAAACAACAGTTTGTCTTCGCGCTTTCTAATGGCGTGTGCTTATTGGCTGGAGGAGGAGGCCAACGATCTGTGGAGAAAATTGCCTGAAAACGATAAATCAAATCTTTCTTCTATTAGTGTGATTGATCCTCCTCAGAATCGTTGGAAGCTCGCAGTGAAAGACTGGATAGAATTGATAAAACTCGGAACAACAGACTGGAGACAACATTCGTTTTCTCGTCCACTGTCATGGTATTGCCGCGATAGCTTAGTTATACAAGGCAATCTTCTGCAACAATTATCTCCCCATGACCAGCTGGGTGTGTTCAAAGGGATGATGAAAGATTCCATCTCAACGTACGTAAGAAGTTCCTATTTGTCGATAATGAGTGCAGAGCAGTTCGAAGAAGTGCTCAAAACAGAACCTTTACCCGTATTCATAGCTCTCTGCAATTGGCCTTATCATATACAATTTCCAGAAAGGACAGAACGCATTTTCTCGCTTCTTTCCGAAAAAGAGTTTCTTCATCTTTTGCTTGAAGTGATTTGTGAAAAAATAGGACGAGACTGGAAGGATTGTGATTACGTGGAGCTACTGAATGGGCTTTGGAAAAGATGTCCATTCAGCTTCAAACAGTATGTAGAGAATTCAGAGTTTTCTGACATCCTGAACAAGGCATTGAAGCATGATTGTGATAAGCCGTTCCGAGAGCAATGTTCGTTAATAGGCATTGTAAAGATTAATGGATCCTTTCAGAGTATATATTCTGACAAAGAAAAAAAAGTCTTTTCTCTTTTATTTAATATTTGAATGTATATTTATATATATGTATACAAAACAACTTTTTCGAATTTCTTTTAACTTAGTTTCTCTAGTATTTGTTTTATTTTTATCTGCTCTACTTGATTTATAATTTTATATATATATATTCCGTGTTATCAATGGATTTTAATAATTCATATCATACGTAAAGAATGCTCTATTTTGGAAGCATAGACCACCAGAACAACGACTGACAGCAAAGTATGTGGTATGGGAAAGAAAATGCTTATTGGATAGATAATTCGACGAATGAAATTGGAAATTTAAAGTGTTATTAGAAATGATTTTTTTTTTTATTTGCTTAAATAATTTGTAATGAAATGATCTCTTACTTTGATGCAAAACTCAAGAATACAGTTGATATAACAGATAGGAATAATTTTATGTTTCTTTTCTTTAAATTTTTTGAAGTAATTAAACTTTTTTTTTGTCATTGTTTAAAAAGTTTTGCTTATAATAAAGTGTTATGAAGTAAAATAAAGATTTCAACTTTCCCTTGTTATTTATTATTGTTATTATTATTTCAGGTTTTACAGAGTGAATATATATATGATAGCAAAACTCTTTTTTTTTACAAATAAAAACAGGATCGAAATTGAAAACTTTGACTAGAAATGTTTTTACTGAGGTGAGGAATCAAGATGGTTTACTTGATACGAATCTTTTTTCTTAATAATCGCGAAAAACTTTTTTTTAGAAGGAAACTAAAGTGACGTAAGAACAGAAAAAATAATCTTAATATTTACATTTTCAAATATAATACTAATTCAAAACATTTTGAAAATATTTTGTAGAACACATTGATTTAGTTCATCAGCTAATTATTTTATCAATTGCTTAACACGTTCAAAACTTTGCGCATAACTTACATCTGCATAAAAAGAAAAAAATGTCTTTCGTTTTCTATTTGAAAAGGTGCTAATCTTTTTTACGTTTGAAAAAAATGAAGAAATCATATCAAATTGCTATAAACATAAATTTTTCGCGATTCATCAATCCTTGACAATACCATCGAATGTGTGGCAATTTCTTATGTGTATAATTTATTATACATATTAATCTGATTTATCAACTTAATTTTAGTAGCTGTGAGATATTCGTCACGAGGACTTATATTTCTTCAAAACTTACCTCAATTTCACAATTTGAAGTAAGTTTAAGTTCGCTGTTCAATGACAAAAGAGTAACGTACTAAATATACGCTCGAAAATAACATAAGTTAAATGCCTAGAAACTAGTGTAACATTGCCTGTTTCTTAAAAAAAAATTTGTCTCTTGTTAAGTAAAGTTCTAAAAATGATATCGCATCTTAACCATAAATAAGGTTCTTAGCATTATGAAAGGCATCGACTGTTCTCAAAACAGTCATTTACTGATATTAATGAAAAGGTTACGACTTGTGAAACGAGGCAAAATTAAAATTAGATTACCCTAAGTCAGTGATATCTAAACTTTTTTGATCGCGTAACCTTATGACTAAAATAATTCTAAATTGTACATTCTAATTATGAATAAACATGTTGTGACGTATATGTGTGTGTGTCAAAAATGATAATTATATCAGAAAATGAACGGATAAAATGCAGAAAAGCCGTAGTTACTTAGATTTATTTATTTTGAATGAAACAATATATATATATATATATATGCAATAATGATGAAATACAAGAAAAATTTTAAATTATAGTTTAATGGGAATAATGTAATTGAATTTTTTGACTAATTTCCTAAAAATCTGGCTTGATTCCCTTTGTTAACGCAATTCGAATATTTGGTTCTAATTCTTATTTATTTCTGTATTTATTTTTAATTATTCCCACTGCAGAAAATGATACTTCACACCGGCACGTGGAACCAAATGGTCAGATTGCATTCGACGCTGCTGCGTACTAAACCTAGATACTCGATTTCCAAACCCATACACCATTTATGAATAGCTTTCTGTTTCAATTCTATTTGTAATATTGCTCTTTCTCTTATGTCTCTAAACTGTTCTTGAGTTGTAACTCGAAGATGTTCTATTTTTACATCTTCATCAATCAGATTCATGACCCATTTATATTGAGTTGTTATATTAGGAGGATCTACAAATCAATTACAAAATTCTACCTCTAAATTTTTTAAGTATGCAACTATATGTTTTTTAGCTTGTTTTGCATTTACTTCATTTTCCGAAGAAAAATCACTCAATGATGGAAGCATTTCACAGGATCGTTCGTTTTTCTATATTATCCCTCCACATCGTGATTTTGTTTCTAAATGCAGTTAATTTTTTTCTACCATTGTTAAAATTTCACCTTTTCCCTGAAGTCATAAATTCAACATGTTCACTTCTTCAACAATATCCGACAGGTAACATTCTATCAAAAGCCATTTATCATCACTGAACAGGCTGGAGATACTTTTATCATTGTCCAAAAGAAAACTGCGCAACTCATCCTTCAATTCAACAATTCTTTATAGACCATTATCCCCAGATAACGAATCAACTTCGGTGTAAATGCAAGATATTTGTATGGTTACTGCGCATTTCATTGCACAATGTTGAAAATATTCGATTATTCAAAAGTCTGGTTTTCACCAAATTAACTACTCTGACCACATATTGCAGTACACGATGTATTTCTAGCCACAATTTATTTAAATCATTAGCTTTCCTTTGGATGATACAGTGAATGAATTTTACACAGGATGCTATTTTAGTTACCTTGGCTTTGAATCATTTCAGTCTTCCTGTTAAAACAGTTGCCCCATCACTGATTACACATAAACTGTGCTTCCGTGATATGTTATTTGAGGCATAAAAATCTTTTATTTTTGAAATATATTCTCTCCTGTGTAAATTTTACTTTTGGGGGCTCATAAAAAATTATTTCCTCTCACGTAGTTTACCATTAAAAATATCTTACAGACACCATTAATTGAGCACAGTTGGCGATATCTGTGCTTTCATTTAATTATAGAGCACATTTTCTACATTGAGTAATCTGTTTTAATAATTTTTTAAATTACTAGCAGTAATGTCTATTCGCTTATCAGAGGTATTGATAGACAAGAAAATAGATTTTAGCTTCTGAGTTTATTACACTTTGTGAATTATTTCTACCATTTTTATTGCTACAGGAAAAAAAAAGTGTTTTGTCAGTTACGTGTGGCTTTTTATCTTTGGCTATTAAGTAAGAAACCTCAAGAGAGGCCTTTAAACATTTGTCATTAAGTGTAACAAATTTTTTTGGGTGACTAGCTTGAGTATAGCTCCTTGGCTTTAAGTGTTGTTCAAAAAATTTCAGTGGTTTGAGTTCATATTCTGTATGTTTTGTTTTCAAATGCTTCGCGTTAACATTGGCGACTTTATATAACCATTACAAAGCATCTCATAATATAATACACATAAGAGACGAGATTTATGGGTAACTACTCCTTAACTGTAAAATCAAATTTTAAGAAATCTGATTGATAGTTGCGAATTTTTTGGCATGTTTATAAATACACATTGAAGGGTTACTGACATACAGTTTTCTTGTTGCGCGCCTAAAGTAGATGTATTTTCGATATATTTTTAATTTATCCACCCATCTACCTTCAAGTTAAATTACATTGAATAGTTCTTAAGGATTAGTTTGCGTTCCTCTCTGATTTTGGTGTTCAATTTCTCTTGAAATGGCTTGATGGGTTCCAACTTTCCCGTTAACATGAAATTTCTGGAACAAGGCTAACTCGTTTAAAAACATTATCTGATTTGAAGGACATCAAATTAATACACAAGCTTTTAGACAATGAGAATAGTTCTCTTGTTGTGAATATGATTGTTGGTGATCCATCCTTTGAGCTACAAGGTTTCTTGATACAGAGTCTGAGTAAGACATTGTCAAAGCTTAAAGTCAAGAATTAGGTCAAAACCCATTGCCGAGTTAATGAGAAGTGTTAGCCTGAGAAAACTCATTAATTTAAGCCTCCCCCGGATATTAAGTACACGAGGCATAGAAATTAGCACAAAAATTTCAAAATACAATCCTATAAAAATGAACGATATAAGACGCCCCTTCCCCCGTCCAAAGAAATTGGCTCCTATATTGATAACAGGGAAAATAAGAGTTGAAGTATTATTTAAAAAAAAAAAAAACGTCATTGGCACCTTTGCTTAAGCAATGTAGAAATATTTTGTCAATATTGTAATAATTAAACTAATGTTTCATCTCATATTTTTTGTTGCACAAATTAATTAATCACAGAAAAAATTTCATCAACAAAAAATAAATCGGGCAGCATTTTGTGATTTATTAAACTAGAGATTTAAGGACATATTATGATGTTACACACAGTTCGATTTAAGAAATCTAGCATCTTTGTTGTTTCTTGGCATCACCTAATTAATTGATAATTGAAATACCAATGAAGTAATAAGACGTCTCTAATTAAGACAGTACCTGGAATTTTACGTGTAATGGGTAAAAGCTTACATATTGCGACTGAACACTTTGATTTTCTGGAAGGAAGAGAAGTAATGTATGTCATTTATTGCCTGTTAAATTTGCAGAGTTTATATATTATGCGACGATGATTTCCCTATATTCAGATATAAATACCAAACGAGAAGGGTGTCTTGTTTTGCTTCTCCATGTGACAGAATTAATTAAGTTGTAATGTTGATTGGGTCAGTGAGTGCGATTCAAAAAATTTTAATTTAATTACAGTGCACTTGCTTATGTTTGAGAAATTGAGGAGAGATAAACTGAGCTTTGACCATATAGTTCATTACATTATACAAAGGTTAGTATGCTTCTAAGTTTTATGTATGGAATGCGATCTATTTGACTACACAATTTACATTCGGATTGTATACTAAATGTTATTAGAAAAGTTCAATATTTCTCCGCAAGCCTCTGCCTTCTACGATGTATTTTTACGTACCGTTGAAAATTATGCGTTACTAAAAAACATTTCTGCCAGGATACATGCTTATTTCTTTTCTTTAGGAATCATGTTTTCATTAATGAAGCAAGAACGCTTTAATACTCGGTGTATGGATAAAGACTAAGAAAATATTCTTATTTTTGAGTTTTACACTTAACACTAAGGGCGATATTAAGTTAAGTGTTTGAAATACGTGCGCATTTAAAGCGCAAACAGAGGAAGTGTTCTCTTCATCCCTAAAAATTTTTTTTACGAAAAGTTCAGTTGGGTTACAAAGTAATATATTTGATAGAAACAGTTGAGGAAGCCATCATAAGACTGGATCATCTATAACACTACAAAGCTCTAATCGATCATTGTTGATTAGAGCTTTGTAGTGTTTGTGTAACCTTGTACGTGTGTCTCTCGATCAAAAGAATTTTGTCCATCTAGATTTTTTAAATCCCATAATGTTTGAGACAGAAAGAATTGCTTTAGATTGTCCTTAGTAACTAAAGAAACAATTAGTTCTAACATTATCATGATGCCACGATTCATTACTTTCCCACGAATGATTCTAAAAATAATTTATGCTTGGAAACGAAATAGAAAAATAGCATTAAAATTATTTGAAAATTGTTTTGTAATAAATGAATGAATGATGATGGTGAAATTTCCAAACAGAAGTAATTTCTTAATAGCTTATACGACATTTGAGATTGTCATCTGGTAATTATAACTTTTGTTTTCATTACGGCGATCAATGAATTGTAATGTGCTAAAACATATAACCTGGAAAAATATAATTCAATTGAAAGAAACGCATTTAACTTTAGCGAGTATTTCACTGAGTGAAGATATTCGTATGATACTATTTAAAAACAAATTAAGTACACCATTACAAATGGTTTTTTTTTTTTTTTTTTTTTTTTTTTTCAGAATTGAGTCTCATAGTAGGTTCGAAACTTGATGTATATAAAGAACCGTCTTACAGCGAGATTGGAGCATCTGTAGTCGGGATCCTCTTCAGATAATGTGAACAGTTGAATGCCATCTCTGGGGTCGTTCTTGTCACTGAACTCACATTAAAAACGAAAGAAGTCTGTCACCAATAGTGGTAGTGTTGCTTGTAAGGGGCGATGTCTTCACAATTGTAACACTGAAAGGAAAGGGCTGACACGCGGACCGCTCGGGAAGAATGCGGGGGAATTTCAACCGGTTGTACTTGCCGAAACATTGTGATAAGACAGGTCTATGTTCAAGTCACAAAACTAAGAGCTAGAGAAAGAATCCGTCCATTTAGACTAAGCATGTAATATGGGTGATGGAAGGAACATGTTGAGTTGTCAGTGAGACCGAACGTTTCGGTTACGAGTTAATCTATAAATAGGCTTACTTTAATAGAGTACCTAAGTTAATATTTACATAAGCTCGTATATTTGATTTTAATGATCTACATAAACACTTTAAGATTTTTTTTCTAATTTTCGAGCTGAAAATAGGTTACTTTGATTTCCAATTAAAAATGCGTCTTTCATGTTTGGAATCCAATATTAATAGCCTCTTCCACTTCAATAGAATAAGTTTTTTTTTTCTTTCAAAATATTATATTTAGACTGAAAAGTTCTTTTCGGAACGCTTTCTTCATTTATCTGCTTTTTAGATTGTATTTGCTATCAAAGTATTTATTAAGATTGTATTTGCTATAACAATCACTCTTTTTCTTTATTTTTTGTAACAGTTTCTTTGATCTTTTTTGGAATACCTTATTTTTTAAATAGTTATTTTCTAATCTAGTCATTTCTACTTCATGCTAGAGAAAACTGCATTTGGTAGTACACAATTTAAACAAGATGAATAAAATATCAAAAAGTAGTGTTTTATTCAAGATGTAATTGATAGATGAAAGAATGGCTTGAAAAACTCGCACTGCTTCAAGGGGGTGGAGCACATTTCACTAAATATCTTATCAATTGTTACCATCCCGAAATTCATCTTTGGGGAATTTTTGAAAAACCTTTCGGTATCCTAACAGTATTCAATAACTAATATTGCTCTAAGTTATTTAATAATAAATGCTTAGTAATTGAATTGTTTTACTGTATTTAATTAGTATAATTAACACTGATGTGTGTATCATTAATTTTATTGTTTCATATTTTGTTAATAAATTCATTTAATTTGTAAAATAAAGTATTCTTTCTATTGACATAACCTGCACAATCAAAGCAACATCTTGTATCTCTTTAAGTTATTCTTAAATTTCTTTTCAGCTCTGATATGTTTGCCTACCTAATATTAAAACTACATAATTATCAAATAAAAAATTACTACATACAGTTGACAAAAACAAGTATTAAAACACAATGAAAATTTGAATTTGAAATCGCTTGTTTACATGATAGTAACATGCTCATGTAATGCAATTACAGCATTTCTAGATTGATTCAATAGTAGTCTCTACTGGTTTGTGATTAGTTTCTTTAGAATATAAACACAAACGCACCTTTTAAATACATAATTAAAAGTTTGAGCTGTGGATTCAGCAGTCAGTTTCATTATTTGGTGGTATAAATTCTAGATAACAAGATAGAATAAACTGAATTCTATATATATCCAATGTTTATAAAGTGTTTAAATATCAATTCCACTTTTGAATGGAATTTCAATCCTAAGAAATTTCACATGTGATGCATTAATAAACAACCCAATTTTTTTTTCCAATGACAAAACTTTACGTATGCATTTACAAAATGAGATAAATTGCATACAAAAAAATGGACAAAAAAAATCTTCCTCGATATTTAAAATATTATGAAAACATTGTTTTTTCATAACTTTTATAAATTCCTAAGGCATCTTACTCAAAACAGAAAACCAAAGGTCAGTCAAACGAAAATTGTTTCAAAAGCAGATAAATTTCCTCAAATATCAAAATATTATTAAATATCAGTTGAATACATAAAAAACTGATAAAAATCACACAAAAAAATTCAAAAGCAAAATATTATTACATTATTTGCCCTGAATTGGATAAACCAATTAAAACCTCAAGTATGAAATCAATCCTTCAGCTTTTTGTAGCAATTGCATTTAATTACATATTCATTTTGCAAAGTAGTATGCTGAAATGTTTTTTAAATTGCATTGCACATATTCGGTTTCTTTAGTTCTTAAGAAAGAGCAAAAGCCTGCTTTATAAATAAATCATGGATTGCCTTCTAGATTTTGTTTTTATTATGTACAAAGTTCTTGTACAATAACAGAATTAATCTACGTATAGAATTCCCGAGTTCTTTGTTTTAAAGCTTCGTGGTAACATCTCTGTTAAATAAAAATGTTTTCTGTACACTTTCATCTATCTTGAAAATTTTAAATTATTTCAAGTAGAGTAATTCACAATGAATAAAAAAAAATTCTAGCGAATTAAATAAAGGAAATGTTGAAATAAATAGCCTAGCAAATACATTTAGAATAAATTAGCATTTTGCAAACGTATAACAGTTCTTTGCTATTTATGAAATATATTGCTTTCATAATTTTCAAAATATACTAATGAGTGTGTCTTAAGATTCGATTGCATCTTTTTTTAAATACGTATATCATATGCATGAATATGTTTTGTATTCTTTATATAAAAGTATTATTATAAAGCAGCCAACTCATTATATAAATAAATTTGCTAAGGAAGCTTTTTTAGGCAATTGGTAAATCAAAAACATATAGAAATAATTTCTTTCCAAAACATTTATTCAACAACAGAATCACTCAAGAGTTTCAAATATCCAATTTGTTTCTTACAGACACTTACTAAACTACTCAAACTTGTATATTTTTTTTTAAAAATTAAATACAATTTTCATCAAGAAATTTATACTTTTTTAGTTCAAATAAATCAATAAAAACTTGAAAATCTATTTTCAAAATTAATGTTTATAGTCTGACGTAATTCCTTTCTTACAGGAAAAAAATAATTTCAAAACCTTTCCAAGCATTATTCTTACACTAATATTGCTTCACAGTTTTTGAAGTCACAACAACAGCTAAAAAACTACCGAACAATCTAGCAATGATTTTACAACTAATTGCCCAAAACATTTTGAGTGCGATTTGATGCTATTAATTCCTATGAAGGCACTGCTTCTCTCGTCCAGTTTTCGGTCTCCCATAGGGATGCATGGCTGTTGGATGCTACTCACTGCCTCAGTCAATCAACAGGAAGATCCCCTCAACCCTTCAGCGAAATTCCTCTAATTCCTGCGATTTAAGTAGACTCGTCCAGTTTTCGGTCTCTCATAGGGATGCCGGGCTGCGAACAGACGCTAGTGTTCAATTCAACGCCGTATCAGACGTCGAATCCGAACGTGAGCTTTACATCATTGAACTTATACATAAATTTGTCACGTGCGAAAAATGTTTATTCAAAAATCGGAAAACAAACGGCCCTTTTCAAGGCCAAATGAACGATCAGTGTGTAATACATGCGGAGTAACTTTTGGAGCGAAAAAAAGTTTGCACAAACACACTAGAAAATTTCATCCTGAAGAAAGTAAGCTGATGTCTAACAAATTAATTTGTGGAATGTGTGGTGAAAAATTCAGGTTGGTTGTAAATCTGAATGAACGCTTGCAAAATGTGCACAATGTTGAATTAAAGTTTGCACACGAAAATTTTTATTCTGAAGATTATTTTTTGCAATGGAAAGAAAAAATTCAGGTTGAGAGAGTGTCGTCATTTAAAATAAGAAACACATGTGAAAAAGAAGCCGGATTAAAACTCACATATTATATTTGTCATCGTAGCGGAGTTGCAAATCATACCTCAAATAGAATTCGTAATGCAAAAGCTTCGGGTTCTGAGAAATGTGGTTTTGCTTGTCCAGCTTGGATGACTGTTTCACGTCGTTCAATAGATGGAGTCACAGACATCAATGTACAGTATCAGTCTGTCCATGTAGGACATGATATGGAAGCTGGAAAACTTCATCTGACGGAAGATGAAAGATCGGCTCTAGCATCATCTCTTGAACAGGGTATTCCAATGGCAAAGATACTAGATGAAACCAGAGAAGCATACTCTCCCGATAAACGATTCGGGCTAACTACACGTAAAGATCTTCACAATATATGCAGAGATTATAAAATTAGGAAAACGGGTGTTTTGCATTCAGATGATACAACTTCAGTTAAATTAATGGTGAAAAATATGCAGGATAGTCCACATGATCCAGTATTAATATTCAAACCAGTTAGGGATGAAATGAATGGATGCAAAAAAATCGGAACAGAGGAATTGATGTTGGCAAACATGAATGATGCCCGAGCAAAACTTCTTGAACTGTACGGTAAGCAATGTGTTATGATTGATTCCACTGATGGAACTAATCAATATGGCTTCCAAATGACAACATTAATATTACACGATGAAAATCATCAATTGATGCCGGTTGCAATAATTTTTTCTTCGAGAGTTGCAACTGAAATTTTGGTACCTTTTTTTAGTGCAATCAAGAAAAAAGTGCCCTGCTTCAAAAGTGCCCGGAATTTTTTACTAAGCGATGACACAAACTCGTTTCCAAATGATTAGAGAGAAGTGTTTGGAAATGAGACGAAGCATTTATTGTGTGCCTGGCATGTGATGCGAAACTGGAATTGGAATATCAATAGCAAAGTAATACAAGGGCCAACTTCCGTATATGCCCGACCGCCAACCTTCGGGTTTTTTTCCGTCAAATCGGGTGATTATTGTTTTTTAGTGGTGTCCTAACATTTCTGATCCTTGCTACGATGTTTATGGCAACCCTAGATTTTCCGGATATCTAGACTTTTAAAGATTTTTAGATTTATTAATTCTAATTACATTTTATAATTAGTTAATATTCTTGCAATAATTAATCTAATTGCTTATCTAATTATATTAATTAGTTTTAATTATGCTAATTAGATTTTTTCAGCACAGTTAAAATAATTTTTAGATTAATTAATTCTAATTATATTTTAATAAGATTACTTAGTTATATTAATCTAATTAATTATTTAATTATATTAATTAGTTTTTAATTATGCTAATTAGATTAATTAATTCAGTACAATTAATATAATAAATGAAGATCTAGTATTTCTTTAAACCTGGCAACCTTAATCAAACCTTATGATTTACCGCGTGATTCAAAAATTTTAACCATTTCTATGCATGAATTGGAGCTGATAGTGTCGTTGTAAAGATTCAAGGATTCTGTTGGAGAAACGTAGGTTGTATTATTCCATCTCTTTTAATCTTATTATTACTTGTTCATTATTATTATTATTTATATATTACCTTATTTAAATATTTATATTAAATATAAATTAATATTTATTTAAATAATCATTAGAAAAGAATTTAAATTCTTAGGTCTCTTATTCTCTTAAATTTCTTAGTTATAATTCTTCATAAAAGATCATAAATTTTTAGGCCTCTTATTATTACTTAAATTCTTGTTCTTATTATTAGAAATGAATTCTGTTAACAGTATTCCTATGACTCAATTGGTCAAGGAATATCAGCAAAATGTATGGCAAAAGGTATCAGTCCCAAGAGCTTTTGCCAGCTGTAGAAAAGATGGAGCTCTTATGGGAGAACCAGGAGTTGCAAAGATAATTTTTGTATACGAGTCATGTAAAACCCCTTTTACGTCACTGAGTGATGTAAAAACTGTTGCAAGAGTTTTTAAGAAAAGCGGGTTTAATAAAAAAAAAAAAGTACTTAACTTGAGCAAAATGCAATAGTCCAATGATCCAAAGATATTAATGATAGTGCTGTTAGGACATGTAGAAATAGGATAAATAAGCACGAGTGTGGTTTGCAGAAATCTATTAGATTTGGATCTTGGTTTAGCTTTGGTAAATTAACAATTGGTGAGATATTCTTTTTTACCTATCTCATTGTTAAGAGGTATGGGACTGACAAAATTATATCTGAATATTCATTCTCATTTAAAACGATGGCCGACTGGAGACAGTTTATAAATGAAATTACAGTGGATTACATTGAGGAGACATCAGAGACAATAGGAGTTGTAGGAAAAATTGTTGAGATAGACGAATCCAAATTTGAAAAAAGGAAGTATAACAGAGGCCATCGAGTAGAAGGTCAGTGGGTATTTGGAGGTGTAGAAAGAGGTTTAGGGGAAATTGTTCCTTGTTGCTGTTCGTGATAGAACGAAAGATACTCTCTTGAGTCTCATCAAAGAGTGGATTAAGCCCGGAACCACCATTTATACAAAGTCTTTGAAATCGTATGATTGCTTAGAGGATGAAGATTATGAACATTTGAAGGTGAACCACTCTTATCATTTTCTTGACCCAGAAACGCGATGCAACTCTAATACCATTGAGAGTATGTGGCGTCATATTAAGGTTTCTTTGCCTACATATAATAGAAAATGCGATTTCATATTTTATTTAGGTGAATTTTTGTTCGTAGCTTCTTGCGAGGAAAAGAGAATTGATACCTTTAATACATTTTTAGAATTAGTTAGGAAGCTGGATTGGACCAATTTTACATACGCTGATTAATTTCTTGGAATACTTTAATAGTTTTTCAAAATTAAGTCACTTTTAATATTGTGAATAATTTTGACAATTGTCACCTTTAATATAATTAAATTTTTGCTTTTTATTTTATTTTATAATTAAGTCTGGTTTTATTATGTGTTTGCGGTAATGATGATAAAAGGAACTGCATGTTCATAACAATCTGAACATCATAATAATAAACATTTTTTTTACTATACATTTAGTTTTTTTCCCCCACAGTTAATTTTAATATAGTAACACATGGATCAATAAGTTCCGAGACTAACCCAGAGATGGCGCTCGTAGTAAACCAGTAACCAGGTCTTTCTAGAGTACTAACCTTTGCTTGAAACGTGTCAAAATTTTAAGTCGATCGGACCAGAAACAGCTGAGTTATCGAGGTTGGAGTAAAGTCGTTTTGTAGTTTGTTTAAAAAATGGAAAAAACCGAGTTTCGTGTTCTGATAAAACATTGTTTTTTAATGGGTAAAAACACCGTGCAAGCGAAACAATGGATTGAAAAATGTTACCCGGACTCTTGTCCATCAAAAGCAACGATTTGTCTGTGGTTTGCCGAGTTTAAACGTGGTCGTGCCGACACAAATGACGCGGAACGCTCGGGTAGACCTGTGGAAGCCGTTACACCGGAAAATGTGAGTGAAGTGACAAAAATTATAATGAAAGATCGTAAAGTGAAGCTCCGCGAGATTGCTGAGATGACACAGATATCATATGGAAGTGTATTTACTATCCTTCATGAAAAATTGAGCATGAAAAAGGTTTTTTCCAAGTGGGTGCCGCGATTGCTTTCGATGGAACAAAAACAGCTACGAGTCGATGATTCAGAAAGCTATTTATCGCTATTTACTCGCAACAAAAAAGATTTCTTGCGTCGTTACGTGACCATGGACGAAACATGGATACATCACTACACTCCAGAGTCGAAGCGGCAGTCATCTGAGTGGCGCACAGCTGGCGAAAGCCGTCCGAAGCGTCCGAAAACGCAGCAGTCAGCTAGCAAAGTCATGGCGTCAGTTTTTTGGGATACGCATGGCGTGATTTTCATTGACTACCTCGAAAAAGGTAAATCGATCAACAGTGATTATTATATTGACTTGCTGGTGCGTTTGAAGGAGGAAATCGCAAAAAAAAACGACCGCACAGTCTCGGGACTTATTGATCCATGTGTTATATTCTTAACCTATCAACACACGTCAACGGCTTTGTTTGAGATTGTGCTTGTTCAGTAAAATTGAAGAGTCTTAATAATTAATTGTATTTACGTTAAGTTTTAAGTGTTTAAAATACATAATTTACTTAGAATTTTGTATATAAATCCTAATATTCACACTTGTCAGTTTTAATTACGCAATGATAGATAACTTACTATGTAACATTTTTCTTCATTTTCAGGGTCCAATATGAGATTAAAAAGGCATTTCATCCAAAGGTATCCATTGCTTTTTGTGTGTTTTGTCTTCTGTGGTGTGCTTGTAGTCTTCTGCTTTCAGTATGAATTAAACGGCAAGATATCATTCCAGTTTATCGCTGATGATACAGTGACTGATTTTTTAATTGATACTCCTAGTTGTCAGATACCAGCATGGGATCCATGGGATGATTCCGTGAAAGACTTGTTTAAGAAAGTTATTAGTCCATACAAGTGCTCTGGTCAACCATCTTTTCTAAGGATATTACCTAATGGTGTGGTAACTGTAGAAGATGCTTTACTACAATATTACTATGAAGTAGAACCGCAAAATGTTTCCTGTGTTTATCAAGAAATACAGCGTAATGCTATTACGATTGATGAGAATGTAGATAATCGAGTCTCTTTAAGTGCGTCGAAAGCTCTGCCATTTGATCAGCCATTGGAAATAGATTTTTTGAAAACGATATGTCGACTGGGTGATCCTTACCAAGATTTTGTTGAGTTTTTACCGATTACGCCATTAAAACGTGAAGTAGAAAAACGATGCGTTAGCAGAAACTCAAAAATAAAAGTACAAAAGCCTTTGAATGTTATATTTTTAGGGCTAGATTCTATTTCACATTTGAATTTCATTCGCCACTTTCCAAAAAGCCAGAAGTACTTAACAGATTTCTTATCACCTATAACAATGCAAGGATACACTAAAGTGGGCGATAATACATTTCCAAATTTAGTGCCTTTATTGACTGGACACTTTTACCAGCACTACTATGATGAAGTAAATAACAAAAGTATGTTTTTTGATGATGTTGAGTTTTCTTGGAAATTATTTGCGAAGTTAGGCTATAGATCATTATTAGCTGAGGATGCTCCAGAAATTGCAACTTTCAACTATTTCAGAAATGGCTTATAAACATCCACCTACGGATTACTACTATAGGCCATTTGCTTTAGCTGTTGAAAAGTCTGATTTAAAAGCAAAAAGCAAGGGACAGTGTTTTGGAAGCAAGATGGAAATGGAAGTTATATACGATTACTTAAAAAGCTTTACAGATACTATGGGTCAAAACAGGCCATTTTTTGCTTTCTTGTTTCTTGCGAGACTAACGCACGATGTCTTCAATTTTGCAGGCTATGCTGATGAGCCTACATTTCAGTTATTAAAATATTTAGACGAGAGCAAAATTTTGAACAATACGATGTTATTATTCTTCAGTGACCATGGCATACGTTTTGGTAGAATACGAAAAACTCGTATTGGGCAGTATGAAGAACGAATGCCTTTTATGCATCTTATATTACCCAAATGGTTTCTTGATGATCATACAATTATTCGTAAGAATTTGGAAACTAACGCTAAACGTCTAACAACACCTTTTGATATTCATGCGACACTGTGTCACTTAGCGAGCTTGATGTCTGGTGATATTCAATGTGATTCTAAACTGAAACCTGGGATTAGTTTATTTCGAGAAGTACCTAGTAATCGAACTTGTTCTGATGCGGGAATTACTCCTCATTGGTGCACTTGCCAAGTATCCAAGCCTATATCCACAGATGAATCTAGAGTACAGAAAGCTGCTGACACTGTGATACACACTATAAACAAGTGGACAGGAATATATCAAGCCAAATGTGCCATTTTAACTCTGAATCAAATCCTTAACGCCCGAGTTACTGCAAGTGGTCAAATAGGAGATACTAACTTAACAAATAATAAAGAAACATTTAGTAAATCATTTCTAAATTATCTTATTGTAGTATCTGCTTCTCCTAGCAAAGCTGTTTTTGAAGCAACAGTCCGTTGTGAAGTATTGAAGGAAGGGCAGTGCGAAGTTCTTGATGATATTAGTAGAATTACATCAAACAGTTGTCTGGCCTGGTCGACCAGGGTAAGACTGTGGAGGTGTTCTCCCAGCACCCTGCATCGAACCACTTCCTCCAGGCGGGTGATTTTACTCGTTTTTGCGATTGGAATTTTATCCATCGCGCCCGCCTGGGATGCCTGCAGCTGAACGCTACCATGCGTTTCAGCAAAAGAAATCCCAAGTGCCGTAAGTGTGGCTACGTGAGGGAGACTATCCCTCACGTGCTAAATCATTGTAAGCCACACAGCGACGCTTGGAAGAGGCGGCATGACGCCATTCAAAACCGTGTGGCCAGAGCCATTCCTTCATCTTTTGGCTCTGTGTCTATTAATAAGAAATTCCCGGGGATCGCCCAAACTCTGATCCCCGACATGGTTTTGACGAAGAAGTCCGGTGAAGTTTTTGTCATCGACTTCACCGTCGCCTTCGAGGACCGACTAACGTCTTTTGCCAAAGCAAGACAGGGCAAAATCGACAAGTACCTCCCGATCGTCGAACACCTACGACGGGAGGGAAAGGTCGCACATGTCGATGCTATCGTGGTCGGTTCTCTGGGCTCGTGGGATCCGTCGAATGATGCTGCTCTGGCGCAGATGGGGGTTTCCAAGAAATATGCTAAACTCATGAGGAAACTCATCTGCTTGGACACCATCCGGTGGAGTAGGGATATTTATATCCAACATCTTACTGACAAGAAGCAGTATTGATCCCTCCCACCGAAGAGCATCATTCGTTTCTTTTTTGGCCTCCTGGCTGATTTTAACATCTTTTGATATTTTATCCAATCTTTTTTATCAAGCTTCTCACATGATTTTATATTCCCAGCTTGAGGAGTTTTCTCTTCGCTGGTGTGTTTGTCTTCGTTTTTAACTCAAATTTTTATCGCCACTTTTATTCTCATTCCATCTATTACATATTCCATCGTTGTTTTTATTGATCAATCATCTTGTTGATCATTTTTCACGTGGCTTGGTTTTACGGGAGACAGGCTTTGTCCAGTCTCCCATGACTTTTAATATTACATGTCTGTTCTCACACTTGATTCTTAGAATGTTCCTCACTGCGAGGAATTCATTCTCGGGTTAACAGGTGACCCTGCTATGCATTCCCTGTTTTCCCTTCTTTTAAATTTCATGTTCCACTTTTCGTTTAATACCTTTACGAAGGTATTTCTGATGTACACTTTTTCTTTGTTCTCACATTTTACTCATTGTATATATATATTTCATTGATTTTATTGTATATTGACTTCATTGTATTTTATGGTTGACTTTATTGTATTTTATTGTATTTTATGGTTGTATTAATGTATTCTCTTGTCCTTTCATGTGCCCTGACGAATGCCTTGCTGAATTGTGGATGGTCTCGCCGGTCTCCTTGGAGCCTCGCCTCTCTCGCCCTCTGGAGCCCCTGAGAAGCGATCTTCGACATGTGAAGCCTCTGGATGGATCTCGTGCCTTGTGGTTTCTCTTGTCTTCTTGGCCTTTCCGTCTGCTTCTGCCCGCTGAAGTGCCGGCCTTTTTCTTGTGCTTGCTGTGTCCCGTCTCTCGTTTCTTCCTGAAGACTTGGACTCGCCGATTTTTATCTTTCTGTGTGCTGTGGACTTTTTTAAAAATTACAGATTTCCACCTGGGACGTTCGTCCTGAAAATTATATGACTTTTTGAAAACCTGTGTCTATTTTTCGGCTATTTTTACCTTGTAATACTTACCTGTAAATTATTTGCTGAAATAAAAAATTTTGAAATCTGCTTCTCCTAGCAAAGCTGTTTTTGAAGCAACAGTCCGTTGTGAAATATTGAAGGAAGGGCAGTGCGAAGTTCTTGATGATATTAGTAGAATTAATGAATATGGCAAGCAATCTGTATGTATATCAGATACAGTACTTAAAAAATTTTGTTATTGTCTGTGAGAAAGAATGTATTCTGTATATTCATTAAGTCTAAATCATTATTTAGAATTTAAAGTCGGCATTATTAATTAGAACACGAATATATACATTGTAATAATTATTACAACTCGTAAAAAATAACCTTATTTGAAATCATAATACGTGACTTTAAGTGCCAAGATTATTCCTTTTTTATGAGTCATTTAATAATTATCTGAAAGAAATCAAATCTTGTCGATCATAAGTGTCAAAGGAAAGTATTATGTGTCATCTAATTTAAATTATTTATAAGTATAAATAAAACGTACTTAATATACGTAAAACGTACCTTGTATTTTAGTGTTTATTTATTGAAAGTAACTTCTCATTATTAACGAAATTTAACATAAACGTTCAAATTCTTATTGTAAATCCGTTTTCATTGAAACTTAGTGCAAAAATATTGAGTAAAAAGTAAATTTTGGTGTTCTTTACATACAATATTGCTTTACTTATTACAATTGAATATGCCCTACATATTTGCATTTTGTCTGTATACATCTACATGTATACGGAAATTACTTGTTAAGTTGCCAAATGGATATGATTTTATCAAAAACCACTTAAGTATTCTAAAATGACAAGAGCATTGGTGTCTTTTTGAGCATTTCTTTGCTATCCGGGTAATACGGAAATCATGGGTAGTACTTTTTATTTAATAAAAATGATGTCGTATTCGCACGTGAATTGTTTATTCGAAACCAATTAAAGATTTTAATTCACATCGGATGGATCCTTCCCTTTCTTTTTTTTTTTATTGTAAAAATTTTAATATAGGTCTATTACATTTCTTTCCTTTTCACTCCAATTAATTTTGAATGGAGAACATACTTACACATAATTAAATGTGGTTTTCTTTTGCACGCTTTTTAATAAAAAAATAATTAAAAAAATCTGAATTTTATCGTGGTTAGCATTAATTAGATTTTCATTAAAAATTTTAAGGGATTCCATTTCGCTACGCATTGGAATGTATTGGGGTACATGGCAAAAAAAAAAAGGGGGGGTAAAATTTTTCAGTGATTAATTTAAATGCTTAGTGAACTTTATATATATATATATATATATATATATAAATTTATAACATCTATATATATATCAAATATATAAATTTACTTATATATAAATTATATTCCTTCTAATCAGTTAAAACTTATTTATTTTGTTAGAAATTGGCTTATTTGATAGTAACTACAGAATCGATATATATTACTTCAAAGTCGTATATGAAGTTAATAGGAAATGTACCTAATTTACACTTCGATTATATTTATACTTTATATAATGCAATTATTGTGGTATTTGAAATACGTATCATATTTGATTGGCATTCTATTTCGATTCTTAAGATGTGGTTAACTATAGACTAATGACCTTAAAATATTTTTAATATCCTGTACAATAATGCATAGTGTAATGTATATCTGCATTCATTTTTTGTTATTACAATGCTGTATAATTGTCTGTAGTAAACCATTCTAATTCCAGTTTTTTGAAAAAAGAAAATATATTTTTATATGTGTGTGTGTGGCTATTCAAATAACACTAAAAAAATAACTAAACCAAATTTTTTTACACTTCAAACTCAAAAATAAATTCTACTAGAAATAAACTTAACAACTCTTTCCGTAGATGCATATTTTATGTTTAATTCTAACATGTAACTATTTAAGAGTTTCGAATTTTCTTAGAATGAAGACTAAAAAAAGGGAAAAAAAATGTATGTTGTATTTGAGACAATTTCTAGACATATAGTTTTATTCAATTTCAGATTTTCGTAAAATGGTAAGTACTTCTCTACACGCTAGTTTTTTTTTTTTTTAATATAAATATGGCCGATTAAAAAGGCGTTCTCATTTAGAATGGACTATATAATCATATAGTATTAAAATTTACACTAACATTTAATGTGCTTACTTCGAAATTTTATTATTTATTAGAATTCACAAGAAATCTATCGAAAATGAGTTATCTGTTTCATAAGCTTTTACATCAAAATTATTCTCTACAAAAATTAGAATCCCAATGAAATCATGACTTAAGTAACAGTGCGCGCAGTTTGATAAAATGGATCCTTTATCGTTTCTAAGGCGTTCAAAAGCGTTTAATTGTAAGAAAAAGATGCTATTCCCCTGCGAGATTACACGAGACTTCATTGCTATAGAATTAATTCAAGAAGTAAAAAGAGATGGACCGGAAAAGAATGGTTCAACCACCATGTCCTTCATACCATTTTTCTCCACCATATTTCACCTTTTTATATTAAAGGAGCGTTGTTGTCTTAACGAAAAATCTGCTACTTAGTCAGCTATTTAAAATTGCACGCATGTAATGTTTTATCGTAATACATGTTTGACTTTATAAGAAAAGAATTTAAAATATGGCCCAGAGAGATCATCAATTTTGAATTAATGTCACTTTTTTTTGATAGACAAGGATATACACCTGAATTGATACCTCATCCTTAGAACTTCCACACCACATGAGGACTTAGAGCCCCATTTTAACACACATCAATCCCATAGTATTTGACATACTAGGTTTTTTCCTCCTACAGGGAGATCGCACTCTATAGATAAAGATTGGTAGCTACCAGGTCTTGGGTAGAGTTGGAACTCGAACTAGCTTACTGACTCGAACATCTCCGACCATAACCTCATGATTCTCTTTGCCATATCAGGGGGAATAGCAGAAGACTCAATAAATCTAGGGACCAGTTTAACATTAACTCTTACGATAGAATTTTGCGTAAGACAGAAATATAAATGAAAAAATTTCAAAAAATGTAAAATATATATACATATATATTTTAATATTTCCAGTTGTTTAGGAGTTTCTGAAGTTACATAGTCAAATAACATAAAATCGTGGTTAAGTTTAATTAGATAATGGATTATATTTAATCAATCCGCGTAATTTTTTTTTATTATGCAGATTTTATAAATTAGAAGGAGTTTTGACGCTGTTCGTCATCTATTTTTTAAAAAAAAATATTCTGAATTACATTTATTCCATTATGTTATTGTAAAACTACTAAAATCGAAAATATTTTTTATGGCACATAAATTTTTGAATGTTGTTTCTAACCACGCAAAAGTTGTATCACGAATATAATTTTAACAGCCATTTTTAAAAAATAAAAAGATAAACTTTCATATCTAGAAAAAAAAAAATGTAATAAACCATTAAAATATAACCCTTTGAACAAAGAGAAATGTTTTCAATGAATTGAT
>BMAW01102332.1:483516-514617 GCA_019974015.1 Nephila pilipes | reverse complement strand
GCTACAGGTATGTGACGAATAGTAGCGCCTTTACTGCCCGATGAATCTTCCAAACTCTGGTATTGTTCAGAACCACACACACCATACTATATGAGAATACAAGACCGAGTCACATTTAAAGCGGACCAAGTTTTCATTAATCAATAAAACGGTATTTAATGAAATACAATTTGGAATTTATCGTCTAATAATCACTGAGTGTTGACGTACTACAGCGGGCGTATTTAAAGTAAAAGCATTGTTAGGGACTATATTCAAAGTCCTTAAAATTAATTCACCAGTATATTTCCAAGGTATATGTGAAGGATTTTAAAAATAATTTGCAAACATTTTTACAACATCTTAAAGCAAAATAAAAAACTTTCTTACTTGTTTATAAGTTTACTTGTTGTACCAATTTTGAGGAATCGAAAAAAAAAAGCCAGACAAAATAGAATAAATAAATCCGAAAAAAATAAGTGAGAGTTGATACCTTGTATCATTTAGTCTTTGTACTTTTTTGAAAAAAAGTTCATATAAAATTAAATTTAATTGTAAAAAAATAATAGTAAGTATAGAATACTCGATTTCTAATGAATGGCATAACTTGATAAATTCCTCATTAAAAAAATTTATTTTTTTGAATTAAATTTGATATAACTGAATAATTATTTTTAAAGTTCTAGAAAAAACCACATTAAAAAATTTTTAGAGAAGCAGATTTAGACATTTTCGACGAGGATGTTGTTACAGAGATTATATTTGTCGAATATATTATTGGTCACAGCTCATCAGACAAATTATTCATATGTATAACACGCTTATCCTCAAAAAATCATTGTGATAGAAATTACAGAACTTTTTCTAAACCTAATATGGAATTTATCTGCATACACAGATGGAGCCTAAGATCGATATAAAATCTGAAAACGCGTTCTAATTGTTTTTGTTTTGAATGGTCGTATTGAATCTGTATCATGAATCGTGTATAAAAGACGTAAATGTAATTAATTATTCAAAAAAAAAAAAGTATTTCCAAACTCTTGCACTAGATGGTAGCACAAGCATATTGTACGATAGTAAACTCGAAGTAAATCGATTATGAGTATAGCTATGCTATAAATAGGGACTAAATATACAATACGTTATTCATTTGATACTTAAGAATACCTTTATTTGAACTGTAAAATTCATGAAAATATTTTGGCCAACTTACATGCATTTGGCTTCTACGCCTTTCAGAAAGATAAACTATGAAAAAATATTTATACAAGACACGTCTATATATTTGAAAAAAAAAGTCCTTCCATTCAACAAAAAAATTTCGTATAACAGTTGGTTAAAATTGTTAAAGATTAAGAATATTTAATAATTTACTTATCAAACTGAAGGATAAAAAATACTTTTGTAAGAAAAATTCTTATGATTGAAAAATAAAGTTAATAAAAGCGATGTGTGTGAATTTGGTTCTATCTTCTGTACATGTAAAACTGAATATTATATTGGTAAATAAAAATATATTCTCTGAAAGTACCATAATTATTACACAAGGGACGTCTTAAGGCATGGGCCAGCTGGGCCAGGAGCCTCATCATTGAGGGCCTCGACTCGCTCTCTACTCGGCCTGAACAGATGTAATCAGAATAATTTTTAAACGTCAGATGTTGTTCAGGACATGACTGGTTGAAGAGGGTTACTTCTATATTAAATATTTCTATTTGCAACGTTTGCTGAGAATCCAGAGAAATATTAGTTTTATTTCTAAGAGAGAGATAAGCCAAATTTGATAAAATGCTGCCAAGTGGGAAGACCAGTTATAGACACCAACAAACACTCCTTCCGTGATCTTTTCTTTATTTGCATGCATGGGTCGGTCATGAATGGACAACACTTAACCCCAATAGAATTGTAAAAACACATTCCTATTTTATGACAGTTCGTCAGGAGGGAGGTTGAAAATGACCCTGAAAGAATTGCCTTTTTTTGAAGAAACAAGTAGGCTACAGCTCTAAATCCTGCAATTCTTTCCTTTAAATTTAATTTCTTTGAAATAACAAAAGGTAATTGTGTTTTTTTATTTTTGTATTTCTTGTAAATTTAGATAATATACAAATATTTATATCATATTAAAAAAGTAAATAATATGCAATAGTATTTTCTTTTTTTTTACAAGAAAAGAAGTCATAAAATAATACCCAGTTTTAAAAAAAAATTTCTTTTTTTTTTTTTATAAAATTTCTCTCTCTCCCTCTGAACAACGTGAAATTATCTCTTAATTGTTTATAAAATTAATATATATAAATATTTCAGTGTCTTTAGAATATTTTTTTGTATTGATTAATATGTAATCCTTCATAATATATAATCCAATAATGTGAAAGAATCGAAAATTTTTTGTTGATACTGGATTCTGTAGCAATATGGCTTCTTTCAGGAAGTTGGATGGAAGCCACTGAGATATAATACCTATAAAATATTAAAGCAAACCAGTATGAAAATTACACAAAATTTATCATTTAATCTTTGTAATGCTGCAAAAAGAAAGTTCATAAAATAATTTGTATATATACATAGCTCACCGGCTTGCTAGTTTGCAACTTTATCAAAATTAGTCTGTACTTCAAAAGCAGATTTTGGCAATTCCAGGCTGACTCCAAAGGTAAATTCTAAAGCCAAACTCCAAAAACAGACTCAAAGGTTGACTCCAAAGTCCAAAGGTAAAGTTCAAAGGCAGACTCCAAAGATTAAAATGACAAATTGCTTCATCTGAGGATCTCTGCGTATTTATACTGCTCGTTCAAGTGTGATGACACAAGAAGAATTCCAGAATTTTCCAAATAAGGATATTGTGAAAATTTAGTATTTTTACGAGAGCGTTTAATTTGTTGACAAACTCTCCAAGTTTCTCGCCAAGGTCGAGCACCATTGCCTAACTCTTCCTTTGTATCCGGCAACCTCTATAAATATATAAATATATAAATGTCTCTATTCGTTGAAATGAGAACTATTGCAGAGAAACGGGATTTCAGGTCCGTAACAATATGTTTATATTTTTTTTTCTGTATTTGTAATGTATGTTGGTGTTTTAGGAATAATTTTTTTTTTATATTTTGATGCTTAGGCTCACATTTTATATTAATTTTTTGACTTTGTTTTAAATTTTGATTTTAAACTTAGCCACCAGAGGATGACATTTTTTTAGTATAATTTTATTTTCCTATTTTAATAGTCTTGGGTTTAATAATTTTAGTAAGTTTATATATTTAAAAAATTATTAAATTTTTAAAATGTTTATTTGGTATAATTTTTAATTTTGGGGGTTTTAGCATACTGGTGTAACGTCATGTTGGATTGAGAATGTACAACGAATAAGTTATAAAGGTAAAAGTTTGATTTTCTTAGTTTAAAAAAATACTTTTTATAAATACATATTAATGATATAGATTTTCTTAAAGTTTAATATTATTTCCTTTTTAAAGCTGAACTTTATTACCTTCCTTCTTTTTTCTATTTTTAAATTTCTGTTTGCTTATGGGTTTCTGATTTTCTTAGTTTGTACCTTTAATGATAATGTAATTATTGAAGATGTTGATGTTTGGATTTGAGAAACTAATTTAAGCACACATTTTTCACTCCAAAGTGTGGAACAATATTAAATTACATTGTCTCCATTTTTGTTTTCTTTAATTCGTTTCTTGTAATTTTTGTCATGATGTAAAAGACTGTTTGGTAGCTTTATAAATATACAGGGTGAACAATTTAAAAGAGTATCCGTTTTTTTTTTTTTTTTTTTTTTTGTATTATCCACTTCTATAATACACTCATGGACAAAAAAAATTAGCGCACCAAGAAATAATTGCGGGATCGTAACGAAACTTGGCATGAAGGTTCATGTCGGGAGGATATGTAAATGATTAGAAATGCAGCGTGATTGCGCATTACGTATAGCCGGTAGATGGTGTTTAGCGTCGTTCTCCGTGGAGTATAAAAAAGGTAACCAAAGCTTGTTTGAGTGTGCTGAATCGTTTACAAAGGAAGAGCTGAGGTAGACATGCCATTACGCCGTTTTCGAAGACAATATTAGCAGCTGTTGCAGTTTGAGAGGGGGAGAATCATCGGCATGATGGAAGCTGGGTGGTCAGCTAGGCAAGTAGCTCATCAATTAGGCCGCTCTGATTGTGTTGTGAGGAGGTGTTGGAACCAGTGGATCCGAGAGAGAGAGATGTCATTTACATTAAGACCAGGCTCAGGACGCCCTCGACAAACCAGTCGTCGAGAAGACCGCCACATCTTAAGAAATGCACGCGTACAGCCAAATGCTTCACCAGCCGCCATCCAGGCACTAGTAGCACCTTCACTAGGGGCCCCTGTGTCTTTTCGAACCATACGAAGGCGCCTGGCTGAAGGATATTTGGGATCGCGGCACCCTTTACGTGTGCTGCTAAGCGAAATGGAACCAGGTCGTCTTTAGCGACGAATCCAGATTCAATCTCAGCAGTGATGACAATCGTGTTCGTGTGTGGAGACCCCGTGGTGAACGTCTCAATCCTGCCTTTGCTTTACAGCGACACACCGCTCCCACAGCTGGTGTGATGGTATGGCGGTGCCATTGCCTACAATACACGGTCACCCCTAGTATTGATCCGTGGCACCATGACAGCCCAGCGGTATGTCCATGACATCCTGCAAACACATGTGTTGCCACTCATGCAACGGCTTCCAGGAGAATTTTTCAACAAGACAATGCTCGGCCTCACATGGCAAGGGTGTCACGAGACTATCTCCGCACTGTTACTACCCTTTCTTGGCCTGCCCGATCATCAGATTTGTCTCCAATCGAGCATATCTGGGATCATTTGGGACGGCGAGTTGGGCATCCCACGAGTTTGGACGAACTAGAGGCAAGGTTGCAGCAAATGTGGAACGAAATGTCTCAAGACATCATATAGAACTTGTATGCTTCAATGCTCGCTCGTATCGCATCGTGCATTCGCGCTACAGGGGGTTCAATAGGGTATTAAATCCTCCGTTCTCTTGCCTTTTTCTCTAAAATAAATGATCTCTTTTCTTTGATTTTCTAATCATTTACTTATTTGAAAGTAGTCATTACGTATGTAAAATTTCGTTTCATTTTGACGACTCATTTTTGGTGCGCTAATTTTTTTTGTCCATGAGTGCATTTCTTTATTGTTGATATTCTGCTGCCACTAGCATGTCTTACACTTGAAATTACATTTGTAAATAAAGGGTAATACATCAACAAACATGAATAAAAATAATAGCATGTGTATAAATATCATATTTAAAAGTTATAGTTGAAACTATTATGTAATTTATTTTTATTTTATAAAGAGTTGTGGATTTAAGGCTATATATACATTTTGTGGAATAATGTGTATTACTGTGCTTTTTCCTGCTGAATCGTTTGGCTACCTCTTTATGAAGAAAACTACTGTTTGGTAAAGTTAAATGTTTTGAAATGATTCATGTTTTAATCCTTTTAAAGGAAGTTCATTTATGGTCTTTTTGTATTTATATATCGAATGTATATATCTTCTTGCTTTTATCTAGATGTAGTTTAAAAGTTTTATATTTATACACATATCTTCTGAGTGAAAGTAGAAGTGTATTTTATGTATATTTATACCCCAGACAATTTACTTTCCCCCCCCACTGTGTTTTATGTATATTAAACTTCACTATTACTTTTTATTTTAGTTCCCATAACTTTTGTCTTTAGCATTTCCTGTTTATGTAAGCATGTCACCTGTGATCCACTTACAGTATTCTCCTCTTATTGGATTAAATTTATTATGTATAATTTATGTGAAGTTGATTATAAATAAACTTTATAGTACGATTAACTCTTGTCATTGTCTTTATGAAGGTAATTTTTAACTTCACCAATAAGCTATAATTGAATGAAGTAATTTTATAAATATCATTAAGAATAACATGGATACAAAACATCCAAGAACTTTAACCAGCAAATATTCCACAAGATTGAAATGTCAATGTGTTTCGGCTTAAATAGAACTCAAACTAATAAAATCTTTTCTTCAAATAAAGAGCAAAATATTCACTGAAAATTATCGTAAATAAATTAAGATTTTCTACAAAGAACTTAGACTGCTCTTTGGTCATACCATTTGAAATTCAATGTTGCAGCCAAAGAGTTATAAATTAATTTTAATAAATGTATATTCTTGGGACTAGAAATAAAATCCTCCAACATAAATTTAAATCTATTACTTTATCCAGATAAGGGTTAATATTAAACTATTTATATTCATGATAGCTCAAGAAACTTCACTTTTATATACCTAACCAATTTATTATCTCAAAAAGGCTTCTAAAAGTGTTCATACTCTTACAGATTTCAATAAAACACTACTCTGCTGTAACTTTAAAAAGAATTAAAATTACCCACTTGGAAATATTTTCTATAGTTGTTCGTTAACCCTAGAACACTTGTGTTTGTAAATTTTATTGCAGTCTTCCTTTCTTGGTTATTTTCTGGCCTTTCCCTTCTACTGATATACTTCTTTGATTTTGAGTGCTTCAAGGTGTCACATAGTAGGTTTTTCTTATTATTCAAACAAGTTTAAAAGAAACTTTGGGGCTTTCACAAAACAGACTGACTCGCTATCTACTTTGTTCAACGCTTTAATGTATTTTTGTCTTTCAGATCTTAGGAAATCACACGTAATATTGTTAAAATAAGTTACAATATAAGATTTTATCAAAAGCTCTTTTAAAGCATAATTCCTTTCTTTAAGAATAACATTGAAAAACAGCCATAATTTAAAAAATAATGATAAAACAGCAAACTTGTAATGAGAGAAGCAGCAGGAATTTCAAAAAGAGATTTCATGTTAAATAAAAGTATTTCCTTTTTAAAGAATGAAATACGATACCTTCAGCAGCTGCCTTCTTGACTACGAAGCTAATAACAAAACAAATGCAAAGAACAGCCAAGAAACTAATAATAGGGTATAACAATGAACTTTTACACAATCATTGTCGGTTGAATATTTTTTATAAGATATCGTATTTTTTCTGAAGTTATTTTTAACTTTTCGAAGAATTTCATTGGATAATTTTAATAAAACTAATTTATTTTGCATAATGAATTTAACAGGATAAATTGTACATAATTTTTTTGTATTTCATTCTTAAAAATGGTTTATCCCTATGTCGTCATAAGCAAATGTTCATTTCCATTCACACACAATTATTCAGAACCAATTTTTAAAAATTTTACAAAGCAAATCTTCTCTCTTGAATTATTTTAAAATTCTTTGAAATAATTTGGAATAAACTAATTGATATTCACCCAATAATTCTCCATGTGCAAAAATATTAAAGATAAACTAATCGTAAATAGAAGTAAGTAATTAAATTGACTGAATTTTCAAAAGTAATAAGATATAATGTTACTTCTTGAAACAGTCTTAATTTTCTGTCTTAAATGCAATAAATGATGTTTTGGGAAGATTTGTTGAACATTTAATGGCATTAAAGTTATGAGTGTGGGGGTGAGAATCTCCAAATTCTGGCTAAGCAACAAATTTTACAAAAATAAAAAACCAATTTTTAACTTATTGCTTTTTATTAACAAGTTATTATTATTTAAAATTTTATTGAAGATTACCTTTTCGGCTAATGGTTAACAGTAGTTTGCTTTAAATGACAGGAGGGAGTGATATTTATTCTAATTGTAATTAATTTGAAATATTATAATTGGTATGATGTGCTAGTTGCACTGACATTTGCTATACAAATATGACATTGTTTTGGGTGTCAGTCTTTTGCTAGAAAAAGTAGTTAATTGGCCATAGCCTCGCACACGCCATTCTAATCGAACATTTTATAAATCTCTGATGTCATTTCTCTCCCGAAATGTAAGTGAAAAATAATTGGCGTCAATTGTACTAAAATCAAGGAACATAATCCTTTCTTCTGGGTGTGTAGCTGAATTCATAATCTCAGCTATTGGTTACTGAGTACTCCAAATGCGAAAGGAAATAATACCTGCCACCTATAACATCTGATGCGAGGATGATTTTCGTTCCATGGAGACAGGACTCTACAAGATCGAAACCTGATCTTAAAGTTCGTAAGAAACAAAATATTGCTTGACCTTTCACATGAGTCTGATTGTGTTTAATGAGGACTTTGGCCAGATGTACGGATGATTACTAACGAAATGGATTGTATGATGCATTTCTATTGAAACTCTTCATTGTAATTCAAAATATTAATACCAATTGGTAATTTTTTATCTTACTAATATATTTTTAATACAAAATTATTCAAATAATATTTAACTTATAATTTAAAGAAAAGGCTGCATGTCAAGTGGTTTGATTTTTTCATCTATGGCTCATTTGTCTCGCTTCATGAATTATTAGAACTCACCACGCGAGTTGTATGTATCACTAGTAACATGCGAAAATTTGCCTAAGTAAATTTTAAATCTCGCTAGAAATACATGACTTTTTAAATGCGCAATTTTAACGTAATTCCTAGTGATAGAGTTGTTATTTGTAAATTTTTGAATGACGTGTATAAAAGGCAGGACTTTTCCTGATGATCTTAGAGATTTCCCGTTGAGACTTTCTCTCTTTGTGCAGTTTTATAATTAAAGATCTTGTGATAGGTTCTTTCCTCTTGGAGCCATTATTAAATTATATAAATATTTAGCGTCTAACTTAGAGAGAATTGCAGAAAAACCTTCAAAACTATCCGTAACATACAACATAATCATAAAGAAGTGTTTCTAGACTTTTAAATGACTTACAAGCTTTAAATTTTCAAATTGCATTCATACTTTTGTGGTGTAAGTTTTTACTAGTAGATAAGAAAATGGTCTTTAAAATTGTAGTGTAAATTAAAGCTAAGTTCATTTCCCATTTTCTTGAAGTGTAATTCGCAATCAATAACGTATATTCTCCAAAGATATATATATATATATATATATATCTTATATTTATTTTAAAAAAGTGAACTTTTTGACTGCATGAGTGACTGTTGGATTTTATGGAGCAAGAGATAAAACAGGCCATGCTGTGCCAAACATTTGTTAAAATCTATTAAAAACTATATTTTTAACTATAAACTATATCTATTAAAAAAAATATTATTTTTAAAAAATGAGACAAACATAAGAGGATAAAAACGGTCAAATGTTAAAATTTCAAATATGGTGTAAAAGGCCAATGTTTTTTAAAAAAGCAAATAAGCTATGGTGGGGATTTCCCTATTTTGACTGCATACTTACATGCATTAGGTGATTACTTTTGAGATTAAATATATATAAACATGCTAGTGTTCTAAGGTTTAAAAAATTAAATACAGCATAACTTTTAAATAAATATTACAATATTTCCTTACTTCAGTACTTAATAGGATATCCTTTAGCATCCACAACAGTATGTAAACATTTGAACATGTTTCTCACAAGTATTTTTCTAATATCTGTATCGATGTTCCTCCATTTTTAAGTTTTTATCACAGACGCCTCCTAATTAAAAGAAGAATCCTGTCCAATTTGGAATATCACATGCCCAAAATAAAAATAATTAATTATACCAGAACACAATTTTTTTCATTTTATTATTAAAATAAGAATTGATCTCTATTTGTTCCTGTAAACAATCGGAAACAGATAAATTAAAAGTGTTAGAAATAAATTAGTTAATAGAAATTTATTTTGATAATAGAATTAAAAAAAATTAGAAATAATTTATTAATACAAATAAATTAGTGTTGATTATTCTAAAGTCCAGCAGAAAAAAATTTGATCTTATCAAAAAAAATAATAACTGATTAAATTTTCGGTGAAATAACGAATTCTTAGGCAATAAGTGAAGGAAATCTGAACGTCTGTGAATTGGAATTAAAATTGCACCTCCTTCATACAATTAAGAATTCGCTCCGGTGCTTATTACGGCATCAAATCGAGCACCGTCACCAAAAATCTACCGCCGCTCATTACGGCGTCGACTCAAGCACCGTCAACAAGAACCTCATGCACATTGCTACTCAAGATCCGATTCCTCGAGACTCAATTATTAATCAATCAATAAAACTGTCAGTCAAAAATAATTAAATGGATATTGTTTAATTGGTCTAATGATACTATAAATGAACTATTATTATGAATGGGAAGCTCTAACTAACGTCTCACCCCGTGGGGAAAGTCCAGATAATCCGGTTTACCGTTCTGGAATTTCTATTTTTAGACGGGCGTAAGGGGTGACTAAAGGAATTGGCGAAATATTTGTGGGGGTTGCAAAACATCTAAACCTACTAACATGAAAAGACCACGTGGAGAAAAGTGGGAAACATTTTACACTAAGAGTAGCTTCTTAGAACAGTTGACATTTGCATTTATCTTTGTATTTATTTAAATACGTAGTGGATATTTTACCTTTGGAAGTTTTACTCACTCTAAGATTCTTTTTCCATTTACGAGTTGAAATCCGTAAAGATTTTCTACATTTTAAATATATACATATTAATTGTATCATTCACATCTCTGTTAACGAATTTTCATCCATTTCCACAAGAAATAGTAAGTGCAGGAATATTTTATTGCATCTACAAAGTAACAGGTATGATAATTTCAATATTTTACTTTTGCTTCGTTCTTGGTCCAAAGAAGTTCTTTTTAAAAACATTTTGAATGCATTCATTTTTGGTTCTCAAGATCTTTAAGCCTTACAAAAAAAAATCGATTTTCTGAAAAATATATACGTTTAACTAAGTATTCTTTTGAATACTTTAAAACAAATTTCATGAAAATATTTTAATTATTTCCCGAGGTATGATAAAAAATGCATACATTTTTGTTATTGATTAATTTTTTCTCAAAATTGGGACTTCTATCATTTCGGGCAAGGTATCTTAAAAAACTATTTGAGATAGTCTTACGAAAGTTGCGCAGTTATATTATCATATTATTTTGAATAATTTGTTATAAACTATTACGTTTTGCGAGCATATTTTGACATAATTTTAATATTAGGTACGTATTAAAATATAAAAATTATTAACACCAATTTTCGATAATCTTGAAAAATGCATAAAATGTTAATTATTTTTAGCTCAGTTATATTTCTAAGAATGTGTTTTTATTATGATACAAATATTATCTATTCTGAAATCAAATTTTTTGAGTATTTTGCGCAGAGATAAATACACCATTAAACAAAGTGAAAACAAATCATTATCATTAAACAGTATTCCATAAGTGATTGAAATTTTTTTTAATGAAATTGTTGAAGTACAAATAATATATTATAGCATAAAAAAAATGTTTCATGTCATTGAAATTTGAAAAAAAAAAATTTGAAAAGATTCGAATAATGTGAAAAAAACTTTTCATTTGCATCTAATATATATAATATTTGCACTGTCATATGCCCCATGTTAATCAGTAAATAGTAACATAAATTTCGAATCAATCTACATGAATGAGATGAGTTGTGTAGGCTCGTTTTTATAAGATGATTTACATAAATGTCTGTGTGTGAAATGAAATGAACGATAAAAAACTTTTATCAACAGTGTACATTAAAGGATGATTAATAATGAAGGCTCCTGCAGAAACTAAATTTTTTTTTCCAATTTTCAAAAATATTTTAACACTTATTGTAATGTTTCATTTATGTGTTTCCCGGTTTTTAAAAAAATATTCGAAAATATTCTTAAAAATTTGGGAAATAATTTATTTCTGCAGAACCCTTCGTTATTATTTACTCTTTTGGAGGCACTTAATTCCATTCAAATGGATAAAATAGGTTGTTATAGATTATTAAAATGGACTATTAATATATAATATTTTATATTTATTAAAATTTGGTAATTATTATTTAGTATTTTTTTCACTTTATTATAATTTCTTTTATATCTATACATTTCACTGCCGAAAGATTTAGGCTGGATATGTAACCAAACATGAATTAAATCTGTGCATTTAATACAATATTACTATAGGGTACTCTTATCATTTTTGGAAGTCCAGAACGCACTCTCTCCTCATTGACCTTGATCGTTCCAGCCCCCATTTTTGTTTTAAAACAGATTTGGCTACAGTTGAGTTTCAAAATTTTTCCATTTGGCGGGATCTTTGGGGCGATAGGAGCTAAATTCCTGCACTTCTTATCGCTACCGTCTATCGCGTATTTTCCAATAGAATTGTCGGACTCAAACAATTTGCTGACTCATCGGGCTATGTGGTTGGTCTCAACTAAGACTGACTTCTTGAATATTCTGGAGTATCCGTCTTTCACATTTTGACTTCTTCGTGTAACAACGCCATTTTCAGTGCAGATATTTTTCCTGTTAGTTAATTTAGAACTGAAGATTTTCTTAGTTTTAATATTTAAATTTATTACTTTTGGTATTATTATTTGAATTTATTACTTTTGGTATTATTATTTGAATTAATTACTTTTAGCAGCATTTGAATTTCTTATTTTAACATTATCATTTGAAATTATTTTTAGAATTATTAAGCAAAATGTTTGGCGCAGTACTGCTTAATAAGGCTCTTGCACCACAAAAATCAACCATCACTCACTCGCATTTTGCATTACTGTTTGAATTCCTCATTAATCTATAATTTCTTAATAGAACATTTCGATAGTTTGTGAAATTTTCTTTGCATTATTATTTGAATTTCTTATTTGTAGCATTAGCATTAGCATTTAAAATTCTTATTCATTTAATTAATTAAATTACTTGTTAAATATGCATAGATTATTTATGAATTATTTATATTCCCTTATTTCCAGTGTTTTGATTTTTTCTCTTATTCCAAATTCAAATATAATATCAAATTTTTGGACCTTACAAATTTGAATTATAAAAAAGTGAGAAGGACTGACTGTTTGTTTTCATCCTTTGTATAAGCAAAACGTAATCTATTGGTGATGTTATTTCAAACTTTAATTAAGTGACGAGGACGGTATTTGAAGTGGTACCCCCTCACCTATAAACTGATGAAACAGCCAACAAATTATATGTATAGATGAAAAGAGAGAGAGGTCTTCCGCATGATGTATCTAAATGGGTTTGGAGGAGTGAAATGGTAAAAACTAAGGTTATAAAGAACACGTTCATAACACGGGGAGCATAGATTAACATGTTCTTAAGTATTTATTATGTATCCAGCGTACTTTTGAAGATGGGGGTGCATTCTACAATACTGTCATGCCGCAAACCTGTGCTTCATTCATGCATCTTGGAACTGAAACTTATGAAAATAGATCCACGGGTACCTCTTTCATCTTGGATCTGAAGGGCCGAGTAGTTCTTTTAAATCTGAAGTGAGGGGAGAAATATAAAAAAAATTGCCATTCTGTTCGAACGCTGGGAAATTTGGGATAGCATACTCAGGATACTATATATATCCAGTTGTCAATTTATACAATATTTTTCCTACTGGTCATGGCTTCGGACTCGTGGCCTGTTGTTTTCGTTGAGTCGCGGTTTCGAGCCTTGGCCACTAAAGACGTGTATCCGGGGCTGATGCACGTAAAATTTGTCGAGGCCTAAAGTCCTCCCGTTGGCGTGGTGTGGAAGATAGGAGGGGGGTCCCAACTCGGCTGTCGTTCTCGTCACTTGACCAAGGTTCAAAATTACGAGGTCTGTCGCCAATAGCCCTCGTGTTGCTTCTAGTACGACGTTAATAAAACCAAAAGAAACAATATTTTTCTTCAATTCTTCCCATAGCGCATTTCTTGATGTGATGCGGTCTTCTGCATTTGACGCATCTGATTTTTAAGTTAGCATTTTCTTGACTATTGTTGAAAAGGTGGCCGTCAAAGTACTGGACGATGCTATTTTCCCTTTTCAAATTTTTGCTTTTTGCTTTTAAAACTTTGATCATATACGCCAATTTCATAATCTTGCAAATGTTTTGTGTTCTTCTAATTTGAATTTGGAAATTTGGGACAGGGAATTTTGCTTAAGAGTTCGATAATTTGAGTAAATTTTTCAATTTTAAATATATGGCTATTCAGTTCTGTTATGTCTTCAGGTAGGGCAGAGGTATTCAAACTTTTAAACTTCGGGGAACCCTTTGAGGTTACTATTTTCTTGAAGGACCCCCTTGAACTCCCAGATGAAAGAGAAGAAATATAGGATATCAAAGCTTTATCCTACTCAAATTTAATGAACTATTATTGCATTTCTATTTTATCACAATAGAAATGTCTTAGATAATGAATGGTAAGGTAGCTAATGGGTATTTGGGGGCTGGGAGGGTTTCTGAAATATGTTCTATGAATAATAAACAAAAGTTACGATATTTTCAATTATAATAAATTAATAAAAAGAAATTTTTTTTAATGACTTGGCTGTGATTGTTTTTTTTATTGCCAAGTAGTTTTGCGCCTGGAATAATTGTTGAAATCTGCAATCTAATGTCATCTTAAGCATCCAATCTGTTTTCAAGATTTTCACATACATGTGTTGAAACATAGGACATTAGGCGTTTCTCGTCTCTCTTCGGTAATTTTAGGGTATTCTTTCCTGATGTCAATCCAAAAATGCATAATAATATTGACTTGATTAAAATTTAGTTTCAATTGAGTGTCGGTCGATATATCAATTTGTTGTTCTCTTTCTTTTTTGGGAGTTTGGAAGTGTCACAGTCTTGAGAAGGAGTTTGGATCCCAAATAGTTTTTCTTTTTGAGCAAGGAAGTATTCAAGAAATGTTTTTCGCAGATCTGATTAATGTCGGACCGAACTAATTTTTGCATTTTGATCGGGGTTAGCGTTAACGTCAACTAAAATATTATGCAAATTAAGATAGCATTTTGAAAAATAATATTTAATGCTATCTGCCCAAAATTTCAATTTTAAAAGAATGACGTCAATTTTACTTTATACCTTGAAAATAGGGAAATAAGTAAGCAAATAAATGAGCGATCTTTCACCTGAGCAAAGAATGGAGACTAATATGTGACATAATGTGTAAAGGTTAATGCATTTGAAGCACGTGACTTTCATGAAATTTAAGATTTTATTTTATCCATAAAATAATTGTTTATGCTTAATTTTACAAACAAACTTCTTTTAAGAATTCGATCTTTTATAAAAATTAATCTTGCTAGCAATTTGGCGCTTTGATTAAACAAGTAGTGATCTCTTGCGGAACCCTGTCAAAGTTCCAGGGAACCCAGTTTGAAGACCTCTGAGATAGGGTATCTATTAGGAGACCATTTAAAATTGCTTTTATTGGTCTTTTGAATTTCGGGCTTTATGACGTAACATTCAACATAATTTTTCGACAGGATTTGGTGATTTTAGAAAAGCATTTTGATGAATTTGCCGAAAATTTATTTTTTTCTGGTGGAAAGTCATTGAGAATGTTGAAGAATTTTCGGTAGTTAATGGAGTTTCTTATTGTGATTGGGGAGATTTAAGGGGACTTTTCTTGTAGGTGCACCAAGTTTCTCTTCGTTATGAATATTTAATTTATTTGCCTGTTCGAGGGATTATTAATGGAGTAATATTTAATAGTATTTCTTTTTGATTGGCTTTTTAATGACGCACTGTTTTTGTCTGAAGTTTAGGACGCAGATCTTTTTCGAGTGTTTTCTTTTTTTGATCGAATTCTTATTTTGGGGTAGTTTTAAATTTTATGGTATCAGAGTCTAAGGAGCTTGAACAAGATTTGAAAAGGGAGGATTAGAGGAGTAATCTCTATTTACTTTATAGACAAGATATATAAGCACATAGAACATAGATTAGTGTAGTTACCATGGTTGTTGGATGTAATTCTTCATTTTGACGAGTAGGATATTGGTAGATTCAGGAGCGTCTGAATCATCAGTTTTTAAAATATTGTTTTGAAGCAATTAGTTTGTTGCGAAAATCGAGGTTACTTGTAATATTATTATCGATGATCTGAAGTTTGGGGCAAAATTTAATCTTGTAAAAAGAGAATTACCTTCAGTGTCTTCATTGTTAATACTAGTTTGTTCGAATGACCGGGCCAAGTCCATATTCAGTTTTGGAATCGTTTACAAATGTCCCGTTTACATGATAGATGTTGTCAAACTAAAGTCATGTGTGCAAGCACTTATTAGTGCTTTTAGGGTCATAGGAAGGAGGTGATTAGGAAGCGCAAAATTCTATATATCTGCACAATATAAAAATAAAAATCAAAAACTCTTCGTTATTGGAATTGGAATAACTATATCTTGATTTTAACAGAACTTCGAGCTCATTCCCTTATTTCGTAGCATTAAGTCTAAAACCAGGACCTCTAGACAAGAGCATCGTCCTCTTGGGAAATGCCCGGGAATGACAGAATAGACCCACTATAGCTCATGCATATCGCAAGAGGCGACTAAAATGGGTACTCAGCACCTGGGGGTACAGAGGGTCACCTTGTCCCTGGGGATTATTTCAGTGGACTTGCCTTCTTCAGGCAAGTACGGGCTTCATGACCCCGAGGCACCCTAGTGAAAATTTTTCCCATGGGGTTTACTGCCTTTGGTAAACACGGGTGACGCGCGCCCGGGATACCCTAGCAATCCTTCTCTATTTTCAACCCTCCTTCTTGTCAACCAATTTTTGTCTTTTCTTCCATTTTTTTATATGAACACATATAAAAATGCATTTTACATTTAACTATTTTAATTTTGAATAATGCTGAAGTTTTTAAATAAGGCTAATTTACTAATGGAGAAAGTTAAAATATTAGGGGAAATCTTGAAATTAAAATTCTTTTGCAAAAAAACTGTGAATAACTTCATGTTCTTGCATCGATCTTTATCATTCACCCTCGTTTTGAATTTTGAAGTGGAGTTTTTCAATCAAAATTATATTCGTTAAAAAACTTAATGTGTTCTTGCGTTTCATACATTTACTCTATGAATTTCCACATATATTTTGTCTCCTTACTTCACTGGTACTCAGACTTCCTACGAAGATGTTATGCCATCTTCTTTCGCCGAGTAAAAGAGTCCGGTTCCGCTACGTACTCCACAAGAATTTAAATTTTCCCTCTTCCGTCTCGCTAAGGGCGGAGCGCTTCTGCCTGGATTAGAAATATGGACTGTCTAGTAGAGACATCGATTCTGGCCCTATAGATAACCTGCTATAATTTGTCCCATTCTGCTCTTTTCGGTGCTTATAGAGCCAAGCCGTACTTAGTTTTGTCTTTAATTTAACGACATGGATTTGAAAGAGGTAAATGAACTCATTTATGCAAATGGAATAATATCAATGTTTCAGTTGCCTGCTAATGGTACAATTCTAAACGAGATCGTAGGAAAGAAAAATGGAGATGGGGTCAATTATAAAAAAAAAAAAGGTGTTGTAACACTTCTAATTCCCTCAAGAAAAGTAAGTGAGCTGGAGAAAGGCTAATTGATATTAAAAGATTTCAGCCGGATATCCTTGATTCCTGAGTGAATAAAATGTTACCAGCAGATATTAATTAATCCAATTCAGTTCCTGTTTGCGGCACCAGTACTTCTGTTTAGGAAGCAATGTTAAACCCATCAATTTCCCTGAAAGTTAAGGATTCGCTTTAGATTATAGAAAACTAAACGCCATTACCTAGCCAAAAGAGTTTTCGGAGTTCCTAACCTGGCTGAGCTTTAATCTCCTATCAGGGCAGATATTTGCTTCAGAATTGTTCTCCGCGTACCCAATACAATAAGAGAATAAGTGAAAATAAAAATGAAGAGCTGATAAAATAAAAAGAGAGTAAAATATTAAATATTAGAATAACTATGAGGTTTTCGTTAGCTGTCTTGGGGAGGTAAAGGGTTGGGTGAAAATCTTGCATTTCTATTGGTCGGTGGATGTTCCCATCCTAGTCTGATCAGAAATTATGTAATGAACACCGTTACGAAATATTCTCAGTATTTGTTATTATTGATTGAGGATTTATTGATAGGCGTTCCTAAATGTAACATCACGTTGCAATTAGATCTGTGATTCATTACTCCCCCCTCCCTTTCATTTAGTTATTTATTTGGATATTTCACAAACTGCTTTTGTAATATCCACAGGCATTTCCCATATGTCTTTCGGATTGTCGGGGAGTGGTTTTCCAGATAGCCGTCGGCGTTATTCTAAATTTGTCAAAAGAAATTGTACGTTTAGTTGAATGACATTATCATTGCATCGAACGCTTTTCCTGAGCACATTACACATTTACGGACATTTTTTTTATTTTCTCCAAATTACGGGCTTCTCTTTGAACTGACAAATATGTGAATTAACATGTGAGAAATTGAAATACCTCTGTTTAGTTCAGGGGTCGCCAAACTTTTTTGATCATCGCCCCCTATATAATTTTTCGAAATCTCCATAGACCCCCACAAAGGTAATTTTCAGGTAATTAAAATAAAACTATATGTTATTCTAAATATTTAATAAATCAGAAACAGTAAGTAAAGTAGCTACAGATTTTTTACTTAATGAGATGAGTGTGCCTGGTGTTTCTTGGCAAGGTTCCCTATATTGGGTTCGAAATTAGTCAATTTTAACCGCAAATCCCCTCGAAGCTCCACATTTAATTTATTTCTGTTTTTAGTTAAAATTGAATTAACGTGACTGAAACCGGCTTCAACCATATACGAACTTGGAAACGGAACTTGGAACTTGGCATAAATGGCTAAGCCATTTCGTAAAGTTTCCCATATATTTGCTTTATATTTATATTAGTCCAAAATTTATGTATTGTCAATTTTTTAATAAGCGTTTTTGCTTCAAGATCGGACAATAGTTCAGCAAGCTCATCTTGTATGTTGATGTCGACGTTATCAATTTGCGCCGAAAATGGCGCAATAATCCAATCAGGGATGTCGATGTTTTCCAAATCAAGAAAGCGCAGTTTAAAATCGTCGCTTAATTTTTGAAGATGATTTGTATATATTTCCAAGTCTTCTTCTTTTATTTTTAATTGTTGCAGATTTGAAAAATACTTATAATCCTTACGTAGCAATGAAGATCTAAATAAATTTAATTTTACTTGGAAGCCTAACAGTATTGTCCTAGCTTGGATAATTGTTACATCTTTTCCTTGCAGTTTTGTTTGAACGTCATTAAATTTTCCAAATAAGTCTGCTAAATAAAAAATAGGGATCTTATTGTTTTGGAGTTCATTGCTTAGAACAGGATTTATTTCGTTCAGAAATTCTGTTGCGGAGTCAAATAAATTGACGAGCCGTTGCAAACATACAGCTCTAGACAACTATCTAACCTCGGTGTGCAGAAGTAATAGGTTAAATAACTCATTGTTTTTCTCGCAAAGCTTGGCAAATAATCTTGATTTAAGAGGATGAGCTTTAATTTGATTAATAGATTTAATACAAAACTGTAAAGCTTCATGTAACTCTGAACTCAGATATTTTGCTACTAAGTTGTGTCTATGCAACACACAATGAATAGTACGAATACCGGGCATTTTTTCTATGAGGCATGTAGCAAAACCTCGGTAACGCCCTACCATAGAAGGTGCGCCATCTGTGGCTACTGCTATTATATTTTCAAGCGGAATGTCATATTTATTTAAATATTCTTGTAAACATCTAAAAATTGTCACTCCCTTCCCATCGGTTTCAAGATATTTAGCAAATAAAAATTCATCAATGACTCCTCCTTTAATTTTACTGAAATATCTAACATACGCCATAAGAATAGCAGAAACGCCAAAAACAGATTCATCAAGTTGTATAGAGAACTTGCAATTTTTTAGCTCCGAAACTACTGTGTTTTCTATTTCTTCGGCCATTTCGTCAATACGCCGTTTTACAGAATTTGCACTTAATGGCAAAGACTTTAAAACATTAGTAGAGTCTTTTTTCATCACATTCTCAATGACGTCTTTAATTGCAGGTACTACAATTTCTTCTGCGATTGTGTGGGGTTTTCCTCTCTTTGCTATATTAAGCGAAATCTTGTACGAAGCAATTAATCCTCCTTCATTTTCAATTTCAGTAGACTGTTTCATAAAACATTTTAGAGTTAGTCGACATGTGAATTTTTCTTTGAGTTTTTTGAAAAATTCTAATTCTTCATTTTTTTTTTATCTGAATGAAGCCTTTCAAGATGATCTTTCATTTTCAACGGTTTCATGTATTCATTTCCAAAAGTTTTTTCGCATATAAGACACATAGGAATAGTTTCATTTGTCGGTGAACAAATAAATCAAAATTTTAAGTAATCCAATGAATAATACCGACATTTCTTTTTAGATACTGAAGCTGGCATTTTTAAATTAGGGTTCTGTAAATAAGTTAAAATTAAGTTGGTATATTATACTCATCCACATTATTAAAGCTTACCTTTTCACAAGTAACAATAATTAAAATTGATATCAAAACTAAACGAATAGTTTTATAGAAACAATAACTAATTATCCAATGGTAGATATAATAGTAGTAATAATGACACTACAAGCATTTAGTACTGTTCACAGTTCACAAAAATAGCTGAAAATGCATATGATATTTGCGTTTGTAGCATCCAGTGTAGAATTGGACAAGCGCACATATGCATCTGACTCATATGCAAGGCTCGTATGGTTTGCGAAGGAGGCAAAGAGGGCGAACCAACGACACGATGCGTAACTGCCGTATAAAAAAGAAAAGAACTAAAACCACAAACATAAGAAGAAAGAAAACGGAGTACTGAAGATTCCCTTCGCGCTTAATGCATAGAAAGTCAACGGCAGTGTCGTCGCTCGCCAAGTCTGCCCCAAAGGCTCCTAATTGGTTGATGGGTTCGCCAGCAAGAGACACGGATAAGCCTCAATCGCTCTTCTGGCTACATACTATGAGTCGTGCAAATTACAAACTGGTCACAAGGTCAAGTTGTGACGTCACGGTATACATACGAAAACACATAAGGAAAAAAGGGGCAGATTGTTTTCTGATTTATTATTTTATTTTCTATAAAGAATATAATATTAAGTCAATTATAAAAATATTTTAAATTTTTATGTACGCAGTTAGATATGTGTGATTTTCGTATTAAGAACTGTTTTTCCTTCGAGTCCCAATAGACCCCCATTCGACCCCTACTGTTGTTAAATAGACCCCTAGGGGTCTATATAGACCACTTTGGCGACCCCTGGTTTAGTTATTTATTCCGTATTATTCCGAATGGTAACGCGATACCAAAATTTTCCATAAGGACAGTTAAAAAAAATGAATTTATGCCATCTATTGATTTTGCATAAAAATTCTTTGCACTTGTCACACAGCTGAAGATGATTGGGTAGACCACAGCAGCAAATTAAAATAACAAACAGATCTCTAATTTTTACTGAAGTACTGCCTCTTCCGTCGTAGATTCGTCGTCCAATGATTATCACCATCTAATAGTCCCAGTGACTCACCTGATGCCCTAAACGCCGAATACTTTTTTCTGTTAAATGACAAAACTCGTTGCACCGCAAACTTGATTTTACAACAAATGCAAACAGTAACATTCAAAGTTCCCGACATGTGCGGTGTACTCCTATACCTGATCCAGTGTGTCTCCAGTCTTTATACCCAACCAATTCTCCATAGATGTCCCCTGCATACGATGTTTCCATTTCTTCGACGGGCCGCGTGACTCCAGTAGTCGCGTGAGTTAGTCAAGGTTTCGGATTCGTGGCCGGCGGTTTTCGTTCAGTCGCGGGTTCGATCCGCCAAAGACCCGCCGTGTAGCCGGGGCTGATGCACGTGAAATCTGTCGAGGCCTTAAGTCCTCCCATTGACGTGGTGTGGAAGTTAGGAGAGGGGTGCCATCTCAGGTATCGTCCTCTTCACTTGATCGAGGCTCGAAATTACGAAGTCAGTCGCCAATAGCCCTCGTGTTGCTTCTAGTGCGACGTTATTAAAAACTAAACTAAACCACAACACGCCGAAAGGAGAATAAGCAACTTCGACAGTTTAATATGCATAAACACCACTCCACAACTAGCCTGTAGTGGCATCAGGATTCGAACCCCAAGACTGGATGTGAGCTCGCAACCATGATCACCAGGCTTTCGAGGTCTCTATGTTTGATAAAATGGTTATATATAATCATTTCATTGGCAACATCTAGCAGCCGGCGGTTTTCGTTCAGTCGTGGGTTCGATCCTTGACCGCCAAAGATCCGCCGTGTAGCCGGGGTGATGTACGTTAAATCTGTTCGTGGCCCAAAGTCCTTCCGTTGGCGTGGTGTGGATGTTAGGAGAGGTGGTGCCATTTCGGGTGTCGTCCTTGTCACTTGACCGTGGTTCAAAATTACGATGTTCGTCGCCAATAGCCCTCGTGTTGCTTCTTGTGTGACGTTAATAAAAACTAAACTCATTGGCAACATCACAGATGCTTATGAATTTTTAAAAAAATAGATTTGTAAACTTGTCCATTGTTAATTAACTTTTCAATTTTTTTTTCTAGTGTGGATTCGGATCTGTTTTGAGCTTTTAAGGTTTGTAAAAGGTAAGTTTTGCCTTTTTTTTCTGTTGCATATACTGTTTTAGTTTATTTACTAGCAAAATGTATAAGGTTAAGGGTTGGCAGGATAGACTATGTTTGATCCTAGAATTCATTGCATGTTTTTTTTGTTGCCATTTATTCATTTTTTTCCCTATAAAACACTGCTTTCTTTGGTATTGTATAATTCTTTGTTTATTAACTGTTCTATGATAATTATATTGTTTTACTTGTAATTTATCTGTTTTTCTTATATGTATATTAGTTAATATGTATGTATTTAAAAATTTATTAATAAATTGTTTTTTACTACAATAATTGTGAACCCAATAAAAAGTTCACTACAGCAAATTTTTGTTGATAACAGAGGTTCACTATAAAGGGGTTTGACTGTATATGAAGTATATTAACTTCGGTTTTTATCTTTTAACGGTTTGCAGTTGTAGTTTTTTAAATACGACCAAGGCCCTTGTGTTTGATGTAGTTTTACTTCACGTAGTCGTTGAAGGAAAAAAAATCTAAAACTGTACGTCAAATATTCCCTTGACAATATAATCTCCTCTTGACATTCTTTTCCACTGCTCAGGTTTCCAATTCCCCGTTGTAAGAGAAAGTTGTATAATCACTAAGTCTTTACAGATACTTTCTTTGCCTTTTCGGAATCTGTCTTTAAAATAATGAGATGTGTCTAAAAATTCTTTTAAAATCTTTCGCTATCGAAATTGTTCTAAAAATGAAAAACTTCTATAGAATTTCGTTTGAAAATCCCTTCTTAATTTTTTACCATTTTATAATTGTATTTACAATTTTTTCTACGCATTTAAACTATTCCCAATGATTAAAAAAAAAAAAAAAAATAGCGTTTTAAATTCATATTTACACACAGAATAATAAAATAAAAAATTAATATGTTGGTTTTTGAATTGAATTTTTAAAAAAGGTCAAAAAGTACTAATCGGAGCAGTGAAATTTTTCTGACAAATCTTGGTTATTTAACAGTTGCGAAATTTATAAATAAACAAAACTATAAGGCGCATGTGTAATTTACTTCATTTTATAATAAAACCGTAATTTTATATTTCTGTCTCTTAAGAAAAACATGAATAATAAGCTTTTAAGTATGAAAAGAAAAATAATTATGAGGAAAAAAAGAACTATTCAAAACTGTTCCAATGCATAAATCCTAATCCTTGAACGCATTAAAAGACGCCAAATGAACAAAAAAAATTCTGTTTAAGTTATTGTTGATGCTAATGATACATATCTTGTTTTTTCAATTAAGTTCCTTCATGATTTTGGCATTTTTGTGTCCCATATCTCTAAAAATAATGGTATTGAGGAAGTATTATGTATGAGTTTTTTTTTGTGTGCTTTATTATTTAAAATAGCAGATCTGACTTGTTTATACCATTTCTGTAAAACATATATATTCGTTGATATTTCTAAAATTTTCAAAGAAGTTTTTTGTGTTTCTCACTTACTGTTCTTTTTTAATTATTAGCTATGTAAAACAAACTACTTTTAGCCGTTTCATATTTTTAACACTGAAAATGTTCATTAGAGAAAGCATCTAATTAATAATTTGAATTTTGCAGCTGATCTCTAACGTTAACTTGGGGTACTAATTTTTAATATTAAAAATTTTCATATGTAGTGAAAAAAAATGATTATTTTTCAACTATTTCATTGCGTTGATGAACCGTATACACCATCATCCGGGTGTTGTTTAGTTTTAATTTCATAAAAATGCTGGAAATGTGATCTTTGAAAAGTTATATAATTAAAACTGTTTTGGCGAATATAAAACCTTCAACAGCTATATTCTTGCTTCCGAAATTTATCGATTTTCCTAGAATTTTTGTGATACTTCAAGCCTTCGAGGAGTATTTCTAGTGCTCATGATCTGTTGCCACTAACGACTCGCCTTGTAGTGGGGTTGATGCGCGTTAAATCTGTCGAGACTCCCAGTCCACCTATAACTAGGCATGATGTAGAAATTTAGATAGGGAGGTGCCAGATCAGAAGTCATCCTCGTCTCTTGGATGATATTTAAAATAACGAGGTTTACAGCCAACAGCCTTCTGCAAACACATTGTTAGGCTTTATTTCCTTTTGAATTACGAAATTATTTTTTTCTTCTTTTGTTCTCTGCTCCTGCAAGTGCTGTTATTTCTTAATCTTTATTGTTGTAAAAAAAAATGATTTTTTTTTCTCTTTTAGCCAATAAATGCTGAGTACGGGGGCGATTGTCTCCCGGGGACTAGTTAATAAACTCTTTGGGGGGGATTTGGTCCCCTTGGGTATTTTGCCAATGGCCCTTCAAATGGTCATGGTCCTTCGTTTGTTATTCAAATCGTTTTAATTCGAAAAATACAAATTTATGTGTCTGTGGTTCTGATGGAAATGCTGATCAGTTATGTTTTCTTACCCTTTTACCAAAAGCTTTCATTTAAACTCTTATTGCTGAAGTCCGTGTGAGAATCCTAATTTGCATTTCAAACTTGCTCTTGTTTTCAAATTTGCATTTCGGTTTTCGATTGCATTTCTAAATATTTCAATTTCCCTTACTGTGTACTTATAAATGTATATCCTGTATATATTTTTGTCTAATACTTCATTTTTAGTTCACGAATTTGTGGGCGCTTTTTGAATCGGGTCACTAAGCCATTTATAAGTCACTTGTTATTCTTCTTATTTCTGATAAGAAAAATCCTATTGTTAATTTTTTATTCCTCTCACGTATATATTCCTGCTCTGTAGGTAAATTGTAAGGTTTTATTTACTTTTGAGTTTCGAAGTTATGTAATATCTTATGTTCTCTGTTCCAACATGGACTGTTATCTTAACCTTTATTACTGATTTTTTTTTTTTTTTTTTTTTGCTAATAAATGCTGAGGGTGTGTGATTGTCTCCCGGGAGGCCAGTTAGTAGCTCTAAGCCCTTTGGGTGATCTCTGTCCCCTTGGATATTCAGCGTATAGCCCTGGAGTTATTTTTAAAAGCGACATTATTATCAAATCAATCAACAATCATTTGTACGGATCTTTCTCTCACTTATCAAAACTTTTTTTTTCTAGATTAATTCGCATAAAATTTTTTTTTTAAAAAAATTATTCATTGAAATGATTATTGTACGTATTATCCTACGTTCTTTTCTAGGAACTTGCCATTCAGTTAGCAATGAACGTCCATCAGTTTTCATTGGCAGAGTTGTGTGTAGTAAAGCTCTCCATTATGGTCAGCCACGATTCAGAAATCAGGGCCTTAGTAGAAGAATATAGGGACTTACATAATTTCACGTGGATGAGTCGCCTTCCTGATGTATATTGGGAAACACTACTAAAGATATGGCTGCAAAAGGTCTCCAATTTCCCTACGGTTCTTCAGAAAAGAGTTTTGGGATTAGTTAGACCTCTGTATTATGAAATTGAGGTTTGGAGAGAAAATCATTTTGAATTGTTACATGCTAAAGTCGACTTTGAGAGTCATTTCATTTGGACTTGCGATGGAAGAATAGACTGGTTCAGAACTGCTAAATCGTTGATTGAAGATGAAAATTGGAGCACCAGAAAACGTTTTAAACTAGCTTGCCTCCATTATCTCCATCACTACTTAACTCCTCTGTGGAATCAATTGTCTGAACCTCAAAGAAGATCTCTTTATAGATTTTGTACAAATTCACCACAGCTGCAATTTTGGACCCAGTGGATAAAAGATGGTGCACATGAAAATGCAGTATGGTTTTCATATGACTTCATTGAAAGAATAATAGAGAATAATTACATCAATAATGTCGGAAGTCTACTGCACGTTATTTCAATGATGTCGTCTGCGGATCAAGAACAAATGTTGCATGATATTGTTGATAACATGAGCATATGTACTGAAGTCTTACCTTTATTCTTCAAAATGAACCAAACCGTGCAACTTGCAGTTATTGAAATACACGCTTTACAGTTGCTTATTTATTGTTCAAACTGGCCATGGCAAAGCCACTTTATGGACATTGCTCGACTCTCATGGACTTATATTACTAAAAAGGATTTTGTTTTTTTAATACAGTACTTTTTGTACGAAAAGATTGCAGTCGAATATCAAGACTACGACTACATTGAGCTCGTAAAAGAATTCTATAGTAGCAGTCCTTCTCATTTTCAAAGCAAGGTAAAGAAAAATTTTATTTTTCGTCCTCTGCGAAGACTTTTCAAGCGCAAATCGACAACTCCTTGGTCATGGGAGACGTTTTTACGTCGTAATGAAATCTCTAAGTTAACAAAAATATTTGGTGAGAAAGATAATAGTGTTTATTAAAATTATGGTTCCCCTTATTTAAAACATCGTAATAGCACTACGATTTATACTCATTATAAAAGAGATACAAGTACTATTTATTGATATAAAAAAAAGGATAGTGAAATTGAAAAATAAACAATACAACCGTGACAAAAATTTCGTCACAGCTAAACGGAATGCTACTAAACAATACCTTTTAAAAAGCATTTCCAACACAGCATTTTAAAATTCTAAGAAATATCAGTTTCTTTATATTAATTACATCAATTAGGTAACAGCCCACAATAGTAAAAATAATCATACCCGCTAATTTCTTCGCAAAATCTCAGGATTTGTAATGCAGCCCCTCGCTTCTTATGTTATAAAAACTTTAAAAGATAAACATAAAAAGTAGGGAAGTCATTAGGTAAAATAGTAATACTATTTTGGAGTATTTTATTTCCTCTATCGATTTTACGGATATCTTTTTTTTTTTTCTTTTGGTCTATGGGTTAAATGTTATCTCTTTGATCCATCAAGGATTTTGGATCTCTGTATTTTCCTACAGAAGGTTGACTCCGAGATACCTGAATGATCTCCTTCTTTCCCATGGGGTTTATTTTCTTTAGTAAACACGGGTCATGTATGCCTGGGAAACCCTAGCGATCCTTCTCAATTTTGTATCCTCCTTTTTAATAAACATTTTTTAACTTCTTCCTACAGATATTTGTATTAAGATATTGTCTATATGACAGATACGTAATGTTTAGCACAGCAAAGCCACACTTGGCTCTTGCTCCGTAAACCTCAACTTACATTATCTCACAACATCTAATTCTACTGATGGTTCCACTGTCCAAAAATAAGAGACTTTCAATTAATTACACCAACCAATACATCATGAAGAGCTTGGATATGTTGTAAATGGCGAGCACATAAATATAATACACCATTTCTTCCTGATAGATGAGATTTCATTGCGAAGAAATTTTGACATTATGAAAACTGTATATCGTTCTTTTAAACTCAGTGTGTACACGTATAACTTGTGTGCGTGCATGTTATATTTTCGAAAACCAAAGCATAATTGGAATATATTTCAAATATTCTAAACAAAATATATAATTGGAAAATGTGGAACAATCATATGGAAAATGGTTTTCACTCAAGCTAACTCTGTTTTTAAAAGTTATAAATTTCTGAGATGCCGAAATTGTATTACTAGGAAACTTATTCAAATATTTCGACCATAATGAATGCCCATTTCATACCTTTGATTTTTTTTTTTTTCCATATGGAAGCCAGATTTATAATTGAAGAATCATGACCTGACCAGAATACATGTAAATCGTCTGTTAATTGAAACCCTTGTGGTGACCGGGAATGACAGAATAGTCCCACTGTAACTCATGCATGTCGTAAGAGGTGACTAAAATGGGTACCCAGCGTCTGGGGGTATAGCCGGGCACCCTGCCCCTGGGGATTATATCAGGGGACCTCAGGGATTTGCCTTCTTCAGGTAAGTACGGGCATCATGACCCCGAGGCACCCTAGTGATCTTTTTCTTTCCCAAGGGGTTTACTGCCTTTGGTAAACACGGGTGACGCACCCCCGGGATACCCTAGCGATCCTTCTCTATTTTAGACCCTCCTTCTTGTCAACCAATTTGTGTCATTTCTTCAATTTCTTCTCGTCTAGATCACAGTTAAATCTTGTGTGGTGCAGTATAGCCACATCTGGCTCTTACGCCAATAAAACTTCGCTATCATCATCTGTTAATTGAAGAGGAATGTGTTTTATTTTTTACACATCGTTTAAATTAATATTTTCAAACTTCTTCAAGGCGATTCAGAACAACTTCCAAGTTAAAGAGCTTAGTAGGACCTTATCTCTAGCGAAAGATTATTTTCTTTCAGATATAAGGTGATGTCCGTTATGGACAACGACCAGAGGGTTTGAGCCACCTCTTCAGGTCTGGTTGGAAGGCTCCCCAGTCTCTCTCATGTAAGCACAGTTTTTCTGTGACTTTACTGAGTACTGTTGGGTACTAAAATTGATTATACGATGCGCTTCTAAGTTTTAGAAAAGGTAAAAATATATGTCCAGATATTATATATATCCTCCTTCAGAGTTGCGCAATAAAATTAAATTAAAAAATAACAGCAATAAATTTCTCCAATGCTCTTGACGATTTAGATAAAAAAAGGATACCAAAAAATAGGTATTTTGGTTGATGACGACTATTATTTGTCTATTCTGACGGGTAAATTTAAGCGTTTCGTAGAAATTGTTTTTTTAAGTGAAACTAAATGTGGGTGGACGCTAAATGGAAAACTTTCTATAGGAATTAATTTAAAAATTTAATTCAGTAAGCATAGTGCATGTTTCCATTTAGGAGGAAAATTGAAATGATAAAACATCAATTCAACTTAAAAAATTTGGAGATCTTAAAATTTTAGGAGTCAGAGACAATCCAATTGATGAAAAATTGAGTGATCAACAAACTATAGAGCAGTTTGATGAATCTATAAAAATTAATAATAATAGATACAAAGTTTAGACTACCTATGAAAATTGATAATGTTGATATTCCGAACAATCATGATTTCGTAAGAAATATTTCATTTTTAATTAAGAAGTTTTGGAAAAATCCTGCGTTGTTTGAAAATTACAAAGCTGTAATAACAGAATATTTAGTATTGGGAGAAAGAGAAAGGACTGAACTTCAGGAAATAAATTCGAGTAACAAACCTAGATTTATTATTTACCCTACTATCTAGTAATTAGAAAGTATAAATTAACAACAAAACTTCGAATTGTATTTGACACTTTTACTTCCGCTCCTTCTAAACCATCTTCAAATGATATAGTATTTTACCAGGCTCTTGCTTAAATTCAGATTTATTTGATTTAACATTGCAATTCCGAATAACTAATATCGTGGTTGAAGTATATATATATGTATATATATATATATGTGTGTGTGTGTGTATATATATATATGTATAGTTATATATATAGGTGTGTGTGTATATATATGTGTGTGTATAACAAATCAATCAATAACTCCCAAGACTAACCCAGAGATGTCGCTCGTAGTAAACCAGTAACCAGGTCTTTCTAGAGTACTAACCTTTGCTTGAAACGTGTCAAAATTTTAAGTCGATCGGACCAGAAACAGCTGAGTTGTGAGGAGGGTTGATAAAGTCGTTTTGTAGTTTAAAAATGGAAAAACCGAGTTTCGTGTTCTGATAAAACATTGTTTTTAATAGGTAAAAACACCGTGCAAGCAGAAATAATAGAAAAATGTTACCCGGACTCTTGTGCATCAAAGCAACGATTTGTCGGTGGTTTGCCGAGTTTAAACGTGGTCGTACCGACACAAATGACGCGCTGGAACGCTCGGGTAGACCTGTGGAAGCGTTACACCGGAAAATGTAAGGTGAAGTGACAAAATTATAATGAAGATCTGCCTAAAGTGAAGCTCCGTGAGATTGCGAGATGACACAGATATCATATAGCGATTTACTATCCTTCATGAAAAATTGAGCATGAAAAGGTTTTCAAAAATTAGGTGCCGCGATTGCTTACGATGGAACAAAACGCAGTTACGAGTCGATGATTCAAGCTGTTTATCGCTATTTACTTACACAAAATTTCTTACGAATTTTTTTTAAGAAATAAAAAAAACAAAAAGTGGAAAAGCTTGGAACGATTGTATCACCTAAAAGGTGATTAAGCAAAGAAAGTGATGTTGATGAATAAAGAATAAATTTTGCAAAAAAATGTTGTTTTCAATTTTAGACTCCGGAGTTATTGATCGATGTGTTAAGTATGAAACCGGAATTTGCACATAGGTGGTGCTAGATGTCGATGCAGTTACCGACACATTACGTCAGCGTTGTCTTGTTATTGTATTGATATCCGACAAAGATTTCCAACTCACAATAACACGAGTTTCATTCAGTAGCATTAGTTTATTAGAGATAAACATGTCGAGTTTTATGCCAACAAATTACGATTTGCGGACAGCACTACTTTTCTGTTTTCATCTGAAGAAAACCGCAGCCGAATCGCATCGAATGCTTCTGGAGGCATTTGGTGAGCATGATCTCGGTAAAACAGTGTTTCGAGTGGTTCAAACGTGGCGATATTGATGTGAGGAACGAAGAACGTGGAAGACCACCGAAAAAGTTTGAAGACGTTGACTTGCAAGCCTTGTTGGACGAAGACGACGCTCTAACACAACAACAACTTGCGGATCAGTTAAAGGTGACCCGAGAAGCCATCTCCCTTCGGTTCGGATCATATCATTACAATAAACGTGTTTTTTCTGTACAAAAATTCCGGTTTCATACTTACACACCTAGTATATATATATATATATATATATATATAT
>BMAW01102332.1:431324-483506 GCA_019974015.1 Nephila pilipes | reverse complement strand
TATATATATATATATATATATATATATATCAAAACTAATGAAAACAATTTTTTCTCAACGATCAATTTTTTATTATTCAAATTTTTGATCGTTAATATCAAAAACCAACTTTCCAACCAACCAACTTGATTTAACCAACTTTCCATCAAGCTAGAACTCTGAAACTTTGGTAATCATTCTTTCTCGTCTAACAATGCAATATTTAGACTTTTGCGACAAGTTTTAACTAATATTTCAATAATTTTAAAAAGTCAAAATATCCCTTCCACCCGGCACTCTTAGGATTCAGAAAAAAATTTCCCCCTCTGGGAACACCGAGAATTCCACATGAGGTATGGTAAAAATTTTCTACTGACAAAGGGAAGATAGTAAGGGTTCCTGACTTTTAGTCAGTAATCATTCGCAAAAAAAGAAAGATTCCAAAATTTGGTGCCATGTCCTATCACAATTTTTTTTGAATTCTGGTTCCCATTTTTAATAGAATGACTTACAAACTTTCAAATGCCTGTTTTGATTTTATACTACGAATTTTTTAATACGTTCACAAATGTGTCTTTTTAAGTAAATTTTAAAGTTAAAAATTATGTTTTCTAGAATTTAATGTATAGCATTTCAGAAGTACTAAGAAAGTAGAATTTAAATGATTGGCATGTCGACTAGAAATCATGAATTAGTAAAAATTATTAGATACATAACTTTTATTTGCTCCATTCGTAATTTCTTAGTCTACGCAAATTGCTAAAAGTAACTTAATCTGTAAAAGAATTTATTGTATCCAATGCTTAATCATGAGATAGATTGATAAAGGATGTGGTGCAATATAGGTTAATATCCCTTAAGTATAAGAAAAATATTATGAAAATACTAATAAGGCATATAATAAATATTTGTCTGTTAAAATAATTTCAGAATTTTCTTAAAAAAATTTATTCTTATTTTTGTGCAATGTTTTCATGCTCTTTAAAAAAATAATAAAGTTCGTTTGTGTTTTGTCCACGTTTTTGGTCTAGAAGAGTATGACGCGTAATCAAGGACGTCTTAATGCATGGGCCAACTGGGCCCTGGCCTCGCTTTTGAAGGGCCTCGTCTCGTTCTCTGCTCGGCCTCAATAAGATCCAAGATCAGAATACTTTTTCTCGTCAAATGTTATTCCCAGACGTGACTGGTTGAAGACGGTTACTTCTATATTAAAAATTCCTATTTACAACGTTTGCTGAGAATGGGAAATATTAGTTTTATTTCTAAAGTGATATATGTCCAATTTATTCAAATAAATGCTGCTCTGGGAAGGGCAGTCACAGACATAACAGTCACTCCTTCCAGCGACCTTTTATTTATTTGCACACATGAGTTAAGGGTCGCTCATGAATGGACCAGAGATGCAATTAAGCCTCCAACAGAAGTGACAAAAACACATTCCCTATTTTATGACAGGTGTCAGGACTAATAAAAAGAGGGTTGAACAAGGATATAACAAGGATATATATATTTCGTATAGTTACAAAAATATATTTTTCTGAGAATTTTTAAGAGATTCCAAATATTATGTAAGACAATACAATATAGAAACGTGTAAACCTTTTATAGATTTTTTTTTCAGCATGTCATTTCCATTAAAATGGTTTACTCAATATTTTCTTAGATGTGATTTTAAATTCGCAATTTAAAAAAAAAAAAATGAATATTTAAGGAAATCTGATAATTAACTGCATGCGATAAAACTAATATTATTGATTTATATTAGTATATAGTACAGATGTATGAATGCGTTACAATGACGATTTGAAATATATTTTGTACATTAATAATAATAATAATGAAATAATCATAAGATGAAAATAGGAAAATTGTATACAAGAAGCAATCACTTACTTGAAGCTTTGTTCTTTATATCCACGAAAAAGTTAAAATAAATTATTTAAAAAGTTCGATCTTATCACTTTCAGAATTCTTACGAAAACGAGAGTTATATATTACTCTCATTTTGTATACCTTTTTATTTACAAACTAATGAGCAATTTTTTTTTCCTTGAATGGAACAAAAAAAAAAAGAAATGCTACTTAGTTATGTGCATATTACTTGAGATATATCTTGATGATTCTTAGAAAAGTGTATTTATTTATTTATTCATAGTAACAAAATAATAATTCTTTTTCGTATAACTTGTACCCAAAATGTGTGTCATTTAAAACAAAATCTCTTAGTTATTTTTAGGATATTAATAAAAGGGGAGCAATAATTTTCTAAATTATTCATAATTTTTCTGTTTATCATCTTGTATCTGTTTGAAAGTGGATTCTAAGCAATAACTATCTTTTATTTTAAATTTAACTGGTCATTTATTTTTTTAATAACTGATCATTTTATTTTAAAACATCACTCATGCGGAAAATGGGTACTCTAGTTAGTATTGAGATGAAACCTTTAAGGCTACCGTTGACACGACACCAAGATATCCCGAGTGTAAAGTTAATCCTATTGAATTTAGTACTTTTCTATTTACATCTAGGGTATTGCTTTTAATAGCATGGAATAAAATGCATTCGAAAGAGCGAAAAATAAATAAATGTTTCTCTGGATTTCGATTTTTTTAAAAAAAAATTTCAAGTATTTTTAAATATTTATTAACGATTTCTGAACATTTGCATCCCGAGCACTAAAGCAATCATAAAAATGTTTTCAATCTTTGGATAAAAATAATAAAAAAAAAAAAAATCAAGGAACCTATGTTGTTTCAAATACATATACTTTGAAAATTTTAAATTCCTTTACTTACAAGTAATTAGAAAATCAGCATTGCACATTTGAGAAAAGAGGAAAAAGAAAACATGCAACAGAAATGTAGTTTTCCCAGAATTCGTTGCGTGTTTCAGAAACTACAATCACGCCGTTCTTCAGCATGTTGGAAACTGCATTTGAAAATTACTACAAATACGTTTTCTGAAATAAGCTATCCTCTGCTTTTTATTCTATCATGCTAAAATTATTTATTAGTTTTCTTTATTTTGTATTATTTTCTTAAATGTTTTAACTGCCTCTTCATAATTATATAACTGAGGGCAAAAATTGTTATTTAAACCTGTTTGTGCGTCTGGGGGGGGGGGGGTTTTTTGTGCATTTAACTTATTGAGTGCATTTTTTTTTTAATATTCCAAAATAAAAATCATTATTTCTATTAACTTTCAATTAATTGTATATACTTATGAAATATAATTTATAAAAATATTAATAATTTTTTGTATGTACTTGTAAGTTTCATAATTTAACAAAGTCTGGAGTTTTGAAAATAACGTTACAATAGAAAAATTTAAATTTTTTAGATATAAAAGAATTTATTTATATATTTTGCACAAAATACAAGCAATTTCTAAAGGATTTAATCTCTTCTAAGTAATAATTTCACTTAAAAAATATATTGAATTAAAATGTATTGTTTTTTAACTTCAAATTAAAATAACATTTAAGCGTTACAGATATTTTTTTTACTATTCAACTTTAAATGTGACAGCTTTATTGTTAAACTTTGTAATTCATTTGTTTCTTCTTGCAAAGTATGTTCATAAAATTTTTTCGTGCAGAGTCGAAGAGAAAAAATAAAATTCCTTTATTACATCCTTAAATTATTCTCAAAAATGGGATTTACTGTTATAATTAATACAAAACCCATTTTATTTTTCTTACAAATGTTGTATAACAATTCATGCTTCAGATTTCTTAACTTTTTGAATTTTGTAGATATGAAACCCTAGATTTAATAAATGTTTGTAAATTCTATATTTAGCAATATTACATTTTAAGCTCCCAAATTTAATTTTTTTGGAAAATTAGAAAGAATTTGTATCAATTATATTTCTACAAATTGTCACGAAAAAGAGAACTTTTATAAGACACAGAATTAAATATATTACGTTTCTCAAAATTTCATGCAGAATTTGGCAGATAAATTGGATGTGATTATGCAATTTTTATAAGGATAAAAAGAGTAATATTGTCATTTTGCAATAATTGGTATATTAACTTCTGGCATTATAATAATATTCCAAATAGCCAAGTAGTCTGGCCGTGAGCTCGTCGTTGTCGATGTTTCGCTTGAATCTATATTCCAGGCTAGATACTCAGAAGACCTATAGTGCAGCAGAGCTGATACACGTGAAATCTGTTAGAACTCAAAAAGTTCTCCCGTTAGCAAGTTGTAGAAATTATGAAAAAGGAGTAGTTTTATTTGACTTTTCATGAACGAGTTGTTATTACGTCTGTTTTCTCCAATATCAACGTGTTACATGTACAATGTTAATAATATAATCATATAATGGGAATTCAACTTCAAACTAAGCTTATTTTATATGGAATGAAAATAATTTAAGGGGGTCTACCCCTTTATTGATTGTTAACATCACACTTCAAACCAACGCGAGGGCTATTAACGATGGACCTCGGTTCAAATGACGAGGACGTAACTTGAGTTCGCACTCTACTTTCGAAGATTGAACCTCTATAGATTTAACGTGTATCAGTTTCTCTGCATCAGAGATCTTCAAACTGGGCTCTGCGAAACCCTAAGGTTCTCTGGAACTTTGACAGGGTTCCGCAAGGGATCACTATTTGCTTAATCAAAGCGCCAAAACATTAGACAGTTTGATTGTAAAAATAAGTATAAGTAAATATTTTATGGATAAAATAAAATCACGTGGTTCAAATGCATTGATCGAGACGCATTAGGTCACATATTGGCCACCATTCTTTGGCCTAGGTCAGTGGTACTTAACACTTTGGGGAACCCTTTGGAAAACATTTCAATTAGACGTATTCGTTTTAGATGCATTTTTCCCCAAAATCTTCTCCCCCCCCCCATTTATAGGTTTGACTTCCTGATGGATAATTGGGGAGGGTTGTGACAAGACAATGAACGTTGACAGGAAATTTTATGGCTCATTAGAGAACCCCTCTTTCCTTCAGGGTTGAGGTATTTTCCGATGAGACATTCGTTCAAAAGGGTGAGGGTATATGTACGGATTTGTTATAATTTAAAATATTATTGCTATTGTTATAACATATTTTAGAAAAAAAATTCATTAACTACATTATCATTCATTGTCTTATTAAGATGTTTTTATCGCGATAAAATAAAGTTACAATAGTAACTGTGAAAATTTGAGTAGGATTAAAGCTTTGATATCTGATCAAGGGGTTCCTTCAAGAAAATTATAAACTCAAAAGGTTCCCCAAAGTGTAAAAGGTGAATACCTCTGCTCTACATGATAGGTCTTAAGCGCCACAAGGATTCGAATCCACGAGTTCGAGACCATAATCACTCAGCTATCGCTTTCGTTTTGAATTGAGAATATAACAATAATCAAGAATAATGAAACATATTTCTTAGCCTCAATAAAATAGAAAAGGGAGAAAAAAAAAAGACTTTATGCAAAAGATTTATATACTCCCCCCCCCTTTTAAACAATTATTAAAAAATACATGACGCTTTGAAGTTTTTGCAATTTGAGTATTCTTATTAAACTGTTTAAAAAAAAGGTTTTTGATGCAATTTCGTATTGACATAATCACCGCAAATTGTTCCGAGTCGGTTTCCGCCTTTATTAAAATTTATTTTTTTATAATAATTAATCACTGCACAAAATTCGAAATGGTTCTCTTTTCGTACTCATTGAAAATATTTAATTAACATTGTAGATCTTTAATAAATTAAATGATTTGATTAAAAAAAAAATGTAGCCAGAACTGATGATCTTCAAACAGGAAAGTGGACTACAAATTGAAACAGCGAGAAAAGCAGTTTCTTTGCAAAACTTCTACGTAATGGGTAGTTTTCATTTACTTGAACGACAGGAAAGGGCAATAAAAGAGGGGTCATAGAAAGGGCGTTACAACGGTTGACCGTAAAGTGGACATCAAACTGGACCCCTTCCAATCGTGAAGGACGCAATTGAAGCATTGTTATCTTTAGTTTTGAACAAAAATAGCAAGCGATTGAGGGGTATTTGCGAATCGAGCACCTATTACTGTTGGGGAACAAACATAACCCATCCCTAAACTTGTGTAAAAGGAGATGTTTCTAACACTGTGAAGTTATTTCGTTCATAAGACAGCTTATCAGAACATAAAATCATCAGAAAATGGAATAAAATAAAAATGAACTTGGGAAAAATAGAAGCATAAAAAAGTGTTTATTTCAAAGTCAAGAAAATAATGAAAATTAAGAAAAAGAAAGCATATAATTTATCTTTTATGAAGAAACTATTTAACTTCGATCATTACAGCCACTATTGCAAGAGTATTTCGCCGTTCCTTTGGATATGTCCATTCCCTTCCTAGATGGGAGAGCTTTCTTCGTTTTCAAGTTTTGATTTCAATCGATGGGCCCCTTAAATATACATCTAATTCTATTTTTATTCAGTAGATATGTTCCCGAAAAATACATGTAAAAAAAATCACATATACAAAGTGTTGAATCTATGGAAAAATAGAAGATTACTTCCAACCCTAAAAAATTAGCAAAAATAATACAACCATGTATTTCCAAGTAAGGATCTCAAATATTTAATTTCATAACGATTGTACATATATCATACAAAGTAAAATATCCTTTAAAAGGGGAGAACAACGTACCGCACACAAAAATTAGGTAATATAATATAAGTTAGGCAAAAAGATTTTATTCGTTGTCATTTTCTGACAGTATACGTTTGCGCAAGACAGCAACATCATTGCCCTGTTATTGTCTTCGTGCTGCATTGGTGAAATTCTTTCTGTAATCTCTTGAACAAAATTAGGATAAACCTTTTGTGGTGCTGATATTTCAGTAGATTTAAGAACGGATAAATATAAACTAAAGATTTAATCACTGTTATAAAAGTACATATTTTAAGCAATTACAATACTTTCCACAATTCCTATCAAATTTCACAATTGCTTTATTTTAATTATTCCAGATTCAGGATAAGTCAGAATGAAATGTTTTGAAAGTGGAGCTGCGAAACGCAAAACATCGAAGGAAAAGTTGGAATCTATTGATAAATTATCGAAACTCGCCCAATTTTTCTTTAATACAAATTCTACATCTATGTCTACCACTTCTATCAGTATATCCAATAATGTACCTGAAGTTGAAGGACAGGGAGAAACAGACTATCTAAGTATTCGAGAAGGTACTATAAAACCTACTGAAATAAGTATAATAACTGATGACGTTTCAAATATTTTTATTGTATGTACAGATCCAGGGTTGTGGCCTTCATATATTGACAAGATTTTACAGTCTTACTGGGTAGAGAAAGGTCCGACAGTTTGTTCCAACAAACATAATGATATTGAAAAATCAGCTCGTATATACAACGAACCAAATGATAAAACTAAAACAAGATACCTGTCGAAGTTGCTGTTCAAAAAAGAGTTACGCAATGGTGAGGTTGTAGAGCCTGAATGGTTAATATATTCTCCATCACAAGGAAAAGTATACTGTTTCGTATGTAAATTATTTTCATCTACTAATTCTACATTCAGCAATAGCGGAATCAATGATTGGAAGCATGCAAGTACAACTATTTCACAGCATGAAAACGCACCTGAACACAGAAAGTGTATGATGAACTACCAAAGTCGATTACAGTTATCTAATGGTGTAGACAACCAACTTATTAAACAATTCAATGATGAACGTCATTATTGGAAAGAAGTGCTAAAGAGAATAGTGGTTGTTATAAAATTCCTAGTATTAAGAGGACTGTCTTTCAGAGGGGAAAACGAAACTATAGGTTCAGTGAATAACGGAAATTATTTAGGTACTTTAGAACTTCTAAGTAAGTTTGATCCATTTTTAAATGAACATATTAAAAAGTACGGCAATTCTGGAAAAGGTAATCCTTCTTATTTATCTGCTACAATTGGTGATGAATTCATTGAAGTTATGGCGTCAAAAGCCTTGGAAACTATCGTCACTGAAATACAGAAAGCTAAATATTATTCTATTTCCGTTGATTCTACCCCAGATGTGACTCATGCTGACCAACTAACTTTTATTTTACGGTATGTTCAAAATGATGCACCCATTGAGAAATTTTTGCAATTTATTAATATTAATGGACATACTGCAGAGTATCTGACGGATGTTGTAGTTTCCTTTTTGGAAAATAATAACATTTTCCTCCGTTATTGTAGAGGTCAATCATACGACAATGCATCGAATATGTCAGGGAAATATTCAGGATTGCAAGCCCGACTTCAAGAAAAAAATAAATACGCTTTATATGTACCATGTGCAGGACATTCTTTGAATTTAATTGGCGTTCAAGCCGTAGAATGTAACTCTAATGTATCAATTTACTTTGATTTTGTCCAAAATTTTTATAATTTTTTCTCATCGTCAACTCATCGTTGGAATATACTAACATTAAATTTGAACTGAGATAGAAATAAAATGTACTTAATAACCTATCAAAAACACGTTGGTCAGAACGCGCTGATGTAATTAAAGCTTTAAGCTCCGGATATTCAGAAATTGTCATGAGCCTGGATTGCTTAATTAATGAGGATTTACAGGCAACGGATACTCGACTTTCTGCTGAAAAATTAAAAATTAAGGTGACTGAATTCGAAACTGACTTTTTAACTATCCTTTGGAATGACATTTTGATACGTATTGACGAAGTAAATATATTTCTCCAGGGTAAAAATATGGATTTTCGAAAGGAGTAAAATTATTAAAATCGTATACAGAATACATAAAAACCAAAAGAGATTCTTTTGCAAAATATACATAAAAACCAAAAGAGATTCTTTTGATTATTATGAATCAAAAGCCAAGAAAGTATTCTTTATAAAGGAATATCAAAGTGTTCATTAGCGTGTAAGACAACGCAGTGTTAGGGTAACTTTCCTTGGAGGAAATAGAGACACCAACCCAACGTTCGAAAACAGCCACAGCCAGAAATTCAAAATAGAAACCTTTTTACCAATAATCGATTCTCTAATTTGCAATATACTAACACGTAGTAAAAAAATATGAGGAGCTTTTTGAAATGTTTGGATATTTTGAAAATATTTTTAATTAGGATGAGACAGAAATAAAATAGCATGTGAAATAATATCAAAATTTTACGATAAAGACATTAATAAAGAGTAACTGTTAACTTGGACTGGCAATATTTCAAGTCACATATGATCATTGATAGCGAAAAGCTAAAGAAAAAGCTAAGAGATGAAATGGAAAAAAGAAAGATTAATAAAAAATATAATTCTACAAATGCAGATGAAGATGAACAGTTGTTGGATGAGGGGACTGGAATTGGGATAACACACTCTATTCATACATGTATTATGAAAGACTATTCACGGTGTCTCCTAATATTGAAATAATAATGAAAATTTTCTTATCAATGATGATTACTAACGCGAGTGGTGAGCATTCCTTTTCAAAACTCAAATTGGTCAAAAATGAATTGAGAAACCGTATGACTCAATCACGTTTGAATAATTTAAGCTTGATGAGTATTGAAAATGACATATTATGAACAATTGATATTGAAGACCTAATTAAAATGATTTTGCAAATTTAAAATGTAGAAAACGATTACTTACATAAAGCCTCGTTTTACTAAGGATTGCTTTTATTGAACTGTTCATGTATATACATCAAATTAGATTAAAGGGTCGCGGATGGGGCTTATTTTTACATAAGGGCCCAGGGCCTCAAGAAGTCTTAAGACGTCCCTGCGCGAAATACATGCAGATTTATCTACACTTAGCCAACCATTCTCAAATTAGCCTCACCTCACCTCCACGTGGTTAGATCTGATAATCCAAAAATATTTGGAAACTAAGAAGGAAAGGCTTGTATGCGTTGTAAAATTTTTCAGTAAAAATATTCAATAAATGATTGATTAAATTGAAATTATAATTAAATTTTGTTATGTGTTTATCACGTGTTTGTTTTTAATTTAATGTATAATAATTAATATACTTTGTCATTATATAAAAACGTTGGTTTTTATCTCGAATTATATATATATATATATATATATATATGTGATAAATAATACACTGGCGTACAAAACTTATATAACAAATGCACTTTTCAACATACAACCACGAAATTGTTGCAAAGGGCTTTTTGCGACCAGTTCAGTGAAAAGAGAGCTCAGTGAAAAAAGGCGATGCATATGCAAATATCAGCACTATGGTATCAATAACACGTCATATACGCAAACGCGTGAAATGCCCGTTCAGTGCTAAGGCAACTTAGAAAAAAGGTCAAGGATGAATTTCCAGATATCCCCCGCAAGTGAAATCGTTCGTTCATAATGGCTACAAGAAACCATTAGGATGCATTTACACGTGGTAGTATAATCGGCAAGCTTGAAGAAGGACGTAGTTTGACGAGTGTTGGATAAGAGTTTAGAATTGACAAGTGTAAATACTTCCAAATGACAGGAATAGCTGTAAGAAAGGTTGGTGGGGCCGGTCGAAGAAAACAACAACATATGATGACCGGTATACTATTCTGCAGGGGGGGGGGGGTAGACAGGGACCAAACATTAGGCAACAGTGCTCAGCAGCTGCGAACTGCAACCGTAAGACAGATATCACGGATTATTGTAGTCAGACATCTGTATAAAGGTGGTCTTTGCCCGTCGTTCTGAACGCTGCATACCATTAACTATAGCCTATTAGCGGCACCGTTTACAGTGGTGTGAAGAACACAAAGACTACACATTTGATCAATGGAGTCACGTTCTGCTTATTGATGAGTCATTTCAGTCTGAACAACGATTCTCAGCACCAATTGACAATGAGGTTGGTAGGTTCATCCTATTAACACCAGGGAAAGAAATCGTTGGGAGTTTCTGGAGTGCTTATGTGGGAAGGGATTAATGTTGAATGGATGAACGGAGCTCCATATTTTCGACAGCGGCTCGCTTAGCGGAGATCGCTACTTCTATGAAATTATTCTGCCTCACGTCACCCGTACGGTGACCGGGTGTGAAAGAATAGTCTCTGTAGCTCATGCATGTCGTAAGAGGCGACTAAAATAGATACCCAGTATCTGGTAGTCCCTTGATATAACCCCCTGCACCTGGGGTTTATATCAAGGGACTGGTCCTCCAGGTTGGGGGATCTCAGGGACTTGCCTTCTATAGGTAGGTACGGGCATCGTAACTCCCAGTGATCTTTTTCTTTCTCATAGGTTTTACTGACTTTGGTAAACATGGGTGAAGCGCCACCGAGACAACCTAGCAATATTTCTCCATTTTCGACCCCCTTGCCAACTAATTTTTTCAAACATTTAGATCACAGTTTTACCTTGTTTGGAGCAGCATAGCCACATCTGCCTCTTACGCCATTAAAAATATTATCACATAATGTCCTCCCCCACGTGCATCTGTTCCGAGGAGCCATTAGTCCAGACTTTATTTTTGTGGAAGACAATGTATACCCACACAGGACCTCTGCTGTTAAAGAGCTTCTAGAAAGGGATATCTGCTAAATGGATTGGCCAGCGTGCTCCCCTGATTAAAATTTCATCGAACATGTGTGGGATGCTTTGGGGAGAAACCTAGTAACAAGATCGTATCCTCCAAACAACATCAGATAGCTGAAGCAGATGCTTCTTGAAGAGTGGCAACTCTTTCCACTAGAACTGTTGGATAATTTGGCACTGAGTATGCACAGACGGTGTCACGCAACAATTGCAATTAGGAGAGGTCATACCCCTTACTATGGGACTTTGGTTTATTGATCTTCCTCATAACCAGGCAATGCTTATTTCAACGTTATTCTGACAATAAAACTTTTCTTCGCTTTGTTCCATAATGTATGCGTAAATTTCATTTTTTAATTACTAGGCTTTCATCAACCTTTTAAATACTACATTATACCTCTGTAGTGTGGATTTCATGTTGCCCAGTGTATTTTTGATGGGTTTTCTTCAGCTCACATTGTAACTTTGTTTGGTTCAAAACTTTAAAGGAGTTTTTTTCTCACATTTTAAGGCGCTCAAATATTCCTTTTCACGATTGTTTTGGATGACAGTATGATAATTCAATTATAATTAATAAAAATTGATTAAAACCAATTATTTAAAGAATTAAATTTTACTCCAAGTTTCTCGCCAAATCCGTGTTTAATAATTTATCGTTTGCTTTAATTTTAATTACATGTAGCTTAATTGAGCTAAAAATGTTCACACGTATTTATTTTAGATGATAAATTTAATAAACATCAAATAGTAAAATAAATTATTAAAACTAATTATTGAATAAATTCAATTTAACTTAACGTTCCTTTTTGCTCTTAAAAATTATATCACACAAAGAGTAAAAGAAAACTCAGGTTCAAAAAACTCGTTTTTACCGGAATTACGCCACAATCTGAAAAGTTTCTTGTTTTGCGTGCTACTGTAGAATTATTTGTAAAGAATTTGTGTATGCGTATTTATAGTATACTTCATACATTACATTGGATGTGAATTGGACGTCTTTTGTATTCGATTCATATATCGGGTAAACAGCTCTCTTTTTCAGGAATCGACAATGTTGTAACTAACAATCTTATTTAAATCCTTTATTTACTTTTTGAAATTCTTAATATTTTTCTATTATTAGCCACCCAAGGGGCTAGTTTTATTTGGATCACTTCTGGCGTATGTGATCGAGAGAGACCTTCACAACATGTTGTAAGAAATCGCGTGTAAAAGTACTTATTACATTACATTGCTTTGTTTCAATGAGTTTTAATGATTGTTCTGGACTGCAACAACGGTTCAAACTCGGAATGTAAATTACATTTAAAAATATCGATTGCTTGAAATTTGTTCCATATTTAATTACAATATCCTATTTTGGGAACTTGATGTTCCATTCTTTGGGCTCTGATTCATTCTTAAAATACTTCATAGAAAACACACATTCAATTTTTCTTCCAATTTTGTCAAAATCATTGAATGAACAATTCTACTTGTTTGAATATGAATCACAGTAAGATTCGTCTTTTTTAATGCGTCTCTCTTCTTTCTATTGAAGTGCTATGGGATTACCTTTTCGGTTCGATCCTATTTTAGCGTGCTGCATGGAGATGCAAATTTTTTGCCAAACTTGTATCTTTTCGATTGATTACCTCGGGATAGGGCTAAAAAGAACAACCTTTTCTTTAGAATTAGTTCATCTAAAAGAGGTGTTCCGTAATTCCCGTTTAGAGCAATTAAGTGCAAATGAGCCCCCAATACTGGATTACATCATTAGACACCCAGCACCTAAAAGTGAAACTTATTCTTTGAGTAAGTGAGCATTAGACAGGAGAAGCATCTGGTTTTCTTATAAGCTGAGATGTCCAACTTTTTTGCTTTTCTGTGCCGCATTGCAAGAAAATGGGTTGTTTGGAGTAGCACAAAATAAATCTAATTTTAAGATATTAACAAATCACAAGTATATTTAGCAGCTGTTGCACTTCTCTGGGCCAAAACGCACTTCGGCAATGTAAACTGGACGTTTCAACACGACTCCGCACCAGCTCACAAGGCCAAAAAGACACAAGATTAGTACAAGGCGCATTTTCCGGGCATGATATCATCTGCAGAATGGCCTCCCTACTAGCCAGATTTCAATAACATGGATTATAGTACATGGTCTATTTTGGAGTCTAGGGCCTGAAATTTCGTTCCTATTGAAAAAGCAATCATACAAAAAACGTGAGGTTGAATTTGCACAAGCAATATCTTCAAAAAAAAAAAAGGGAATTTAACTTTAAGAAACTAACAGGTTTTCACTAACATATGCGTTTCTCGTAGCTAATATTTTGTTAAAATCGAAATTGTACTTAACTATAATTAGCAAATAAATCACAATGTAATATGACAAAGAAAAATTTTAAAACTGAACAAACATGGATTCTTTCATTTTACTGATTTCAAGACACTTCAGACAATAAAAACATCCAGACAAGCAATCGTCATTTTTGAAAATGTAGAAAAAACAACATTCTTGTACGACATTATATTGAATGCAATAAAGGAGACATCACAAAAATGATTTATAGGAGAAAAAAAAAAGATGCTTTTAATGACCAAACTAAATGGTGGCGACAGGGTCAAAAATTCTTTTATATCACGGTAAAATCCCAGATATGATTTCAGTATTCAATGCTTTATCGGAGGATTTTCCCAAATATATTTCAACACTGATTCTTACTCACAAATATTAATTTATTAAAAAAAAAAGTCGTTAAAATTATGAATGGAGAGATATAAAATTTTATAATTCCAATGAATGGGTTATTTAAGAAATAAATATAAAATTTTACCTTAATTGATATTTAGATGCATGTTAAATAATGTATAATTCTGTCAATATTAATTAATATTTAAAATACAAAAAAAAAAAAAAAAAAAAAAAAAAAAGGTGTTTACTGACTTTATTGAGAGAATATTTGAATATGAGGGTGACAATTAAATAACCGGACTAGTCTCAAAAATTAGCTTTATTGAAAGCATTACACAAATACCTCTTAGTCCCCTTCTCTATCAATACATCGCTGCATATGAGTTTTCCACTGTTCACTGCAGTGTTGCAAGTCATTAGGTGGCACCTTCTTCAGTAAGTCTGCTGTTTATGCCTTCACCTCTTCTACAGACTGGAAATGTGTTCCCTTCAATGCACCTTTCACTTTTGGAAACAGAAGTTACAAGATTTGATGAGTACAGTGGATAGTCGAGCACAGTAATGCATTTGTCCACCAAGAACTCTTTCACAGAGAACACATTATGTGCCAACGGGTTGTCTTGGTGCTTGATTTTTTTGGTATCAGTTTTGCGCAAACTTTCATCAAATGCAAATCCTCGATCAACATTTTTTCTCATTGTCTCCGTTTCTAATATCTGACATCATCTGAACACTTAAAAGTCGGTCTTCATGTATGACTTCATTAATTATTTTAATGTTTACATCAGTTCTTGTTGTCGCTGGTTCAGCATTTTTAATAACCTCCTAAAAACTGTTTGTACCAATCAAAAATTTGGCTACATGACATGCAATTATCTCCAAATACTTCCTTTAGCATGTTGAAACATTCAGCTGGAGTTTTTTTTTTAAATTTCAAATTTATGCGCAGCTCGATTTTTAAGCTTATCTTGATTACGGCACTTCGACACAATGTCTTACTCAAACAAGGATGAAAAACAAACTGAACTAGATAGGACAAAATAATGTACCACCTGCACTGGAATCATCAAGGTCAACTACATTCCATTCCCATTCCTAAAGTCTAATGACTAGGGCATGCACAGTCCAGTTATTTAATTGTCACATCTTGTATATCTATATTGCTTTTCATATTCAAAATATTTGCAAAGTAATCATTTAATACTTGTATATATTTCACTAATGAGGTACCTCAATTTGACCTTATTTGTATTAAATGTTTGGCAAGTGTCAATGTCAAAATTCATTGCATGTTGACAGCTGTATGTAGCAATAAATAAAAAGGAAATTAAATTTAGGTTATCGAGCAGGTAGCGAAACTCCTTAGTATGTTTTTAAATTCCTTGTATTATATTTTGCAGTTTATACCAATACATATGAAATCCATAAAATTTATGTACTGTCTCTTTGAAGAGTGTCACAAAATTTTATATGCTTTTAAGTCATAACTTTTAGCAAATGTTTCAGTTCAAATACAAAAAGTAAAAACTACATTTTGCATTTAAATTGTACATACTTGACTTCATTGCATAACCATGTAACATAATTATTTAAGTTTTTCAGCATTATTTTATTCATTTGATATATTGCGTGATAATATTTTAAAATTTTTGAAACACCATTAATGAATCATGTTGTCTTTACCAAAATGGCTAACTTTAGTGAACCAATTCATCAAAGTAATAAAATTTAAATTTTATTAAAGTGTGGGCTACATTTTTTGGCAGTTTCAAAATATTTTTGTTAAGTGAAGGGAGAATAAAAAGAAACATTTCAATATTCTAGCATACTTTTTTAGAATTGCATAAATATTAGGATGCAAAATAGTTATTTCAACTCAATATAAATAAGAGGATGAAGAAGTTAAAAATACTAATAAAAAACTGTATTCACATCATAGTGAGTTTAACAGTTTAAATATTACAATTAAGGACATCCACATAAAATATGTCATATCAAAATAGTAAAAAAATATTATTTGAAATGGAATACTCTTTTCAATTTTTGATTCATATTTTACAGTTCCAGGATTTAAAAATATTGTGTACATATCCAAAAGTTATAATAATAATAAAGCATGTTTTAAAAATTTTTTAATAGTGAAAAACCATTCAAAATTTTTAAAAGAAATTGTTAGGGAAGGATAGATTAAACAATTTGTTCTATATTTTAAGATATGAACATAGTTAAAAACATGAAAAAAAAGGAGACAAATTAAATAATTTTTTAATTTAATTAATAATTCTTACAAAAAGATGCTAAGTTTATAAACACTCTATATAATTTTTAAGTATACAGCTTTTGAATCATTCTCAGTGAAATAATTATTTTAACTAGTAATGAATGAATCAATATATAAACAAACTCAGGTCACACTTAAAAATAAGAAAAATGAGTAATTTTAAAACAAATTTTATTTTTTGATTATATAATTTATTCAACAAAAATTTCCAGAAAGGCCATGGTAAGTGAAAATACTTTGGTATTTCTTTAACACAAATTATAAATACAAAATTTCTTCAATATTAAAAAGCAGCAAGCGTTTAAAGTTACGCAAATTTAAATCTTTACATACAGCACATTACATGTGCTTAAATTTAACATTGCGATAGCCCCTCATGTTCAAGCTTTGTTAAGAAGTCAAGCTTGGACAGAAGATTCTCGTTAGTCATGATTGAGTCTTTCTTTTTAAATAATCATATCATACCAAAAACAGATCATTCTCAGAATCGTCATTCCATTTGAGAGTATTGATTGTGCAGAAGCTTCCTCTGTGTCTCGATTTGTGGAAACAGTTACTGACACAGTTGGAGTATCTGCTTGGAGGAGATAATTTGATATCTTTGAAATATCCTAGGTAAAAATTAACAACAACAGGCATTTATGCTAAGACTGTACATTTTTAGGGGCATTATCCTCAGATTCCTCACCAAATGGAGGATCTGGTGACGGAGAGAAGCCCACAGGTTTCTTGTTTCCTGCCATGCGGTCCAGCTCGACAGCTGCATCGAGTCTAGCCGTGGTTTTATCTGAAATATAATTGTTACAGGTCCATGAAATTGCAAATCATTTTAAGAATACATAATACAATTAAAAGAAAAGTAAATAACATTTCACACACTCACAGAAGATTTGCAAAAAACAAAGTATAAAATAAGGTCCTTAAAATAAAGTACACAATTAGTAACTTTTTTTTAAAGAAAATTTTTTCTAGCACAATGGTTTTCAAATCTCTTTTGATTATATAATTTAAAGAACTAATCAGTAAAAAAAAAAAAAAAAAAATAAGTCCACTACAGGTAGAACGATTTACAAGTATATTTTAACAACTGGATCGAAAAAATTAAAAGCAGGTACTATTTTGATTAATCCTTTAAGCAGTTTGCCCGTACAGTGTACATGCTACCCGAAATTGGCCTCATCTGGTTTGCCCGTACACTGTATGGGCATCGATATTTTCTCCTTTACTTTTCTGGTTTGCCAGCATTTTTCATTATTGAAAGAGACTATTTAGTATTATTATTTTTCAACAGATGGCGTGGCTTGTCCATGTAAATGAAATGCTTTTCATCCGGGTTTTGGGTTTTTCTATGTAGCGGGAACTTTTCTTTGGAATTTTTGTTCTACTGTGTCCAAAATTGTAAAATAAAAAATGTTGTAAAAGCATTAAAAGTGAAAAAAAAATTTCTTAATATTCTTATTCTATTAAGTATGTGTAGTATCCACCACATAAAAACATGTCTAAAATATTTTTATTTAAATAATTATCATTTAGCATTTCTTCTTTTTTCTCTTCCCCTTTTGGAATTATATTATTTTATAAAAAATGGAGGGAGAATCCACCAATCAAATTATTATTTTAATTTTCCCTCTCACTTGGAAGGAAAATATATTCTTATGATATTTTGAATATCATAGTATGGTACTTAATTATATGCAATAAAAAAATATGCCTTTTTTGGAAGCATTTCTGGTAAAATAATTGATCGCTTAAAGGGTTAACCAGATGAATATCACTGATTATAACCTTACGTCTATTGTACCCTTTCATCATGCCTTAATGTGTACTACAACTCTGAATGTTACTGTGAGGAATTTACTAAATTACATGGCGATGTATCCTTTGATTTACTTCTGGAATCAGAAGGCATAGCAAATTATGTCTCATTAATTTAAAGGCTTCTTGATTACTTTTTCCTTTAGTATTATAATTTCCAGGTTTTCGTTTCGGGTGAATAGAAACAGTTGCCACCTTAATACAAAAAATCATTTAAAAAACAACAGCAAGACATACTAATCACAGTATAACTATTAACAATCAGGTTAGAGAGAACTTTCAAGCCATTTCAGACTCAATTTGTGAAAGGTCAAATAAAATTGCCTCTAATTAAACTAATCTTCAGGGCTTTTCCCTTTGAGCCTAAAGCTTGCTTTACTTACTATTTGGAAGTCAAGAACCAAAAATAATTGCAAAATGTCTTGAAACCAAATACACTGGAACATCGGTTCATGATCATAATTTGTTCCAGAATTTTACTTGTAATGTGAAGCATTTGTTCAGTGAAACAAATTTTTCCACATAAATTACAGTAAAATAACATGTTCCATGCCGAAAAAAATACTGAAATTTTTTGATGAATAATGTTTATTCGAAGAAAATTATATATATATGCATTATTAAGAAACATAAAGATCTTTTCTTCTATCACAGAATGAATCAAACTGGAACATGATTTCAATTTGTAGAAAACAAAATGGAAAGATGAAAAAAAAAAAAAAAAAAGATGATCAAAATAGTTAACTAATTATTATGTAACATACTTTTCTTTCTTTCTTTTTTTACTAAAAAGCTGTCTAAAGATATTTTTTATTACTTATGCTTTAATATTTTGTGAAAATGCAACACAGTGTTATCATTCAATAAATTTGTAGTGTGTATAGCCCCTGCCTTATTTAAGTGAAGCTTCTCAATGTATGCTGAAACAGTTTCCCATTTTTAGTTTAGTTAGGTTTTTATTAACATCACACTAAAAGCAACACGAGGGCTATTGGCGACGGACCTCGTAATTTTGAACCACGGTCAAGTGACAAGGACGACACTTGAGCTGGCACCCCCCTCTCCTAACATCTACACCAAGCCAACAGGAGGACTTTGGGCCCTGAGAGATTTAACGTGCATCATCCCCGGCTATAAGGCAGGTCTTTAGTGGCCAAGGATCAAATCTGTGACTGAACGAAAACCACTGGCTACGAATCCAAAACCTTGACCACTAAGCTACTGTGGCCAAACAGTTTCCCATACTTTCAGCATTTCTCTTATTGCACTAGAAATTGTTGTTAACTCCTCCGCTTTCGATATAAACTCTAAAACACAACTTCTTGCCATGAAATTCAATGTACTTCTATATGATCTTTGGTGGGTAGTTTCTGGTTGTGGTCTTCCACAAACTCATTGATAGCATTACTACTCCCATCCTCTCAGAATTATCTTGGCCAAAGACACAATCTCTGACTACTGGCTCCCCAAGAACTGAACACAAGCTCGCTAATAAGTGTGATCACAAGTGACACTAAGATGCTAGCAGAACAAGTTCTAAACACTGACTGATAAAGTAGATAATTGATTTGAACTCCCCCTCTCTTTATCACTTATTATACAGAACATTGCATGTTAAGTGAGACATATTTTTACAATTTGTCATACTCAATATGTGAAATAAATGTTAATAAGAGGTGTTCATTAAACAAAGTTGTTGTCTCCATAACCACTGCAAACTAAGCTATAATGCACCTGTTTGGCAAATTTTCCATATAAAAAATCCATATTGAAACAAGACAATCAATTCAGACATAGATCCAAATAACTAAATTGCATGTTGTCACTAGGGCAATGTATCTCACACGTAATGAATTTTATGTTTGGAGACGAAATTCTTGGCACCCTTCGATCCCACAGCTTTTGTTTTTTTAAAGAATTTCTTCCTTGAACACAAAACAAATCCACTATATGGGAGTAGCATTAACTATCTAATCAGGACTTGAAAAAGTTCCAGAATAAGAAGCATTTCCACAGTGATGGCTTACAGATGGTTGTGACATGCTGGCTCAGCGTTCTGGTGGCAGATTGATTTAATACCAATATACAGATATTGATCTCATGGCATGACGTGTGCTTGTATTGCAGTGGTTCTAAAGTTCAGAGGCAGCTGAAAGTGTGTTTTATCTGTTTTAATAAATGTCTCCAGGTAATTATATGTTTTGTCTCTCTTTACAGTCTTCAGGAAACTTACAATCTCGATGAACTAATTATGTTTATGTTTTTTCAAGGGGTATAAAACAAGTCTCCTATATATGATAAGAGTTTTGACGAAAAGAAAAATAATAAGGTTATCTGTTATCACTCCCTCAAAAAGTAATAAAGAATAGAAGTCATGTTCTTCACCTTTAATGTATAGAAATAATACATTTTAAACATATAACAATTAAAAAAAACCTTAACAAACACATATAAATGGCAATTTTCTTATACTAATTGAACTAGATCTATTTCAACATAGCTGTGATGTTTATAAAATTGTGATATGTTGAGAAATATAAATGCATATCCATTTCCTTTATTGTTATTAAAAACTCTCAATTAAAAAAAAAAGTATACAGAAAATATTTATAACTTCTTTTTCAGAACTTACCAAGGCCCCTTACAGAAGGTCCTCCAATTGGAGAGCCTGTTCTTCTGTTCAATAAACTATTGAAGAAGTTTTGCAACACTCCTTCACCACCAACAGTTCCATGCTTACTCTCAATCTGCATTTAAAAAAAAAATTAACATTAACATATGTTTAATAATAATTCTTAAAACTAAAGCAATTTGGTATTGAAACAGGTAATTCTCTTAAGAAAGAAAAAATATTATCAATTAATTTAATTATAAACTATTATCTTTTCATAAGATCTATTTGTTATTTTAAGAAACAGTTGCATAATTTAAAACCTTTGATGTATGGAGTTTGCACCCAACCACATATCCTGGTGGCCCGACTTTAAATTGCAGCAAATGTTTATCATAATACAAAAATCTTTTGTTCTACTCATGATAAAATAAAAGTCGACTGGAAGGCATTTAAATTGTCTTAATTATGAAATAATATTTATCTTCTAAATTACGTAATTGAATAAACATACCCCTGTATTACTCTGTTCAAACTGTAGAAATATTAATACTGTGCAGCTTTGTTTCACATATAAATTTTCACTCATTTTAAACGAATACTTTTTAAAAGGAGTGTACATTTCAGTTGGAACGCATCACTATGTCATTCATTATTGCACATGAGCATGCCACTTCTAAATAAATCGAATATATAGAGACTAATATCAAATTTCCATACGAAATACATAATATTTTTTGTCTTTTTATTTTGTGAACATATTCTACAACTATTTTTTTTTTTTTTTACCTTTGATGGCCAGTGAACAGAATGCTACAGGCAGTCACTGATTTATCAAATTCATATCAAAGAACAAGAATGTACTTACTCAAAATGACATAGAAAAACTGTTGAAAACTACCTAAGTATAAACTTTATCCCATTATATTAATTGCTGATGTAATATTACTTCTCGGCAATGTTTAAAATTCATTTAGCAACTTTTTCTTGGAAGAAGTATAAAACATAGTACTACTCATGCAACTAAGTCTGTACGCCAATAAAAAAAAATTCTGTTTATCTTTATTTTCTAAACAGTACCACACCAAAAATTAATGAAATCAATGACATTATTGCTTACAACAAACTTTGAATATGTATTAAATGAGTTCTTAACCATTTTTTTCAAAAGAATATTTGTGAGGATCCAACTTAAAATCATGTGTTGAGCATCAAATACATTTAACATTCATCCTCTGAAGGTTAACATATTCATAGTTTTAAAGTTCATAAATATAAATATATCAGACATTCACTATTTTGTTATCCAGATCAGCTTAAAGAGTGTGGCAACCATTTTTGTTGCAATTGTTTTATTCTTTCTGAAACTATTTATTTACTAGATAATATGCATTATTGGTGCTTATTTAGAAAATGCAAATGAATATTTATTATATAAGAATAGTATCATTTAAAGAAATAATGCAATTTAATCATAATTAAATATAGCAGAGAAATAAAACAAAGCAAATTTATTAATAATATTAATGAAGTTATAAGTAGTTATGCATTTTTTATATAATCTGAAAAAATTTGTACAATTTACACAATTAGGTATGATTAACTATAATTATTATTTGTTTTAATTGTTCTGAAAATCTTTACTATTATATTACATAGAGTAATACATCTAAATCAACTCAAAATATTAATGAAATATTCTTGAAATGTTTATTATGTAAGTATAATATTTTGCATGAATTCTTAAGTGCTTCACCAAAAATTTAGCACATTTACCTGAATCTAACAGGATGAAAAAATTTCCCTAAAAATTATATAAAATAAAATTTTTAAATGTATCATGCTTTTATATTTATAAGATTTTTTTTTAAACGAACAAAAGGATTGAATAACCATCAAATGCCTAGATTTGTTTGACTTTAAATAATTAACCTACCTTCTTAGGTGAAGCATTCACTCCAGGGGACCCAGAGAGCCTCCTGTCAGCAGTTTTCTGTACACCAGGTGCTGTTCGTATTGGTGTCTCTTGCTACATGGATAGATCAAAATTTATATATAATTCACAATATACTTAAATTATCACTAAATTATATATTACAGGTGAATCTGTATATTTCAAGCTTCTATACATGGAAGAATCTCTGTATTTCACACTTTATTGAGGAACCACTTTAAAATCACACCATAAAAACAATTCTCAACATCAAACAAAATTCCTGTACATTGAACAACTTTCAAATTCAAGGAATTTTTACACTCGAATGAGTACTTAATTGTGGCTGAAGACTCTACCAATGAATGACTCGAAAAACCATTATAAAAATAAGTAACATAAATATTGCAAACTGTCCAATACAGCTTGATAATATTTCTAAGTATTTCTGAAGAAATTTTTACCTCTCTAAATAAAAGGGAATATTACTTTAAAATGGCTTCAGAAAAATATTGCATTTCTTTCACACTTTAATGTTTTAAATCTTCATTACCCTTAAAAAAAAAAAAAAAAAAAAAAAAAAACTATATATAACTGGTTTTAATAAGAAACCGATGAAAAATTTTCATTGAGTATTTCCAAATTTTTTCCAGAAACCTTTAAATTTGTTGCATAAAAGATTGATTATAATTTGTTATAATAACCAAAACTGTATTTACTGTAATATATTTCCAATTTGCTTTTAATATTATTTTCAGTATTACATATTTTTTAACAAGTTTTTATATAAAAGCACAGTTAATTTTGCATACTATTATATTTATTATAGATCCAATGCAATTCTTGTTGATATATATTATGCATTATTTGTGCGTCGGTTAAAACTTTTGACACTGAATCTTCAAGGGAATATTGAGCCAAACACAAGATCTAGAAATTGCAATTTTTTTTAAAAGATAAAATAATTTAAAATTGAAACAGAAATTAAGAGCAAAACAAAGTTCAATAAAATTACATATATATGAATATAAACCAAAGTCATGTATAAAATTAAAACTATTAAAGGCTCCAGTCTACCAGCTATTTTGATTTCATGTATGTAACGATAATCCTATGGAATTTCAATTATCAATCTCAAATCTTTACTATTTGATCTAGTTGAATGCAATAAAGTGCCTCTGAAAGAACAAAAAATAATCAATGCTTCTGTGAAATTAAATTTTTTCTCCAATTTTTAAAAATATTTTTAAATGCTGGAAAACTCACAAATGAATCATTATAATAGTGGTTAAAATATTTTAAAAATCAGAGAAAAAATTTAATTCCACAGAAGTATTCATTATTTTTTCTTTTCAGATGCATTTTAATGCATTCAAATAGTAAAGATTTGAGAATGGTAGTCGAAATTCTATAGGATTAACATTACGCCCACGAAATGAAAATGGCTGGTAGACAGGAGCCTTAATTGAGGGGATTTCTCAAATAAAGTCAATTAAGGATAATATATAAGCTTAAAAACATTTAAAACAAACAAACAAGAGTTAAAATCAGAGCTTTTATTTAAAATTAAAACATGTCACACAATCGGAGAACAAGCACACAGCCTCCCCAGAAAGAGAGGTTGAAGTCTTAAGTGTCCAATAAGCAAAAGTGTTAAAATTATGTCATTTTCTTCATGATAATGATTTCTAATGAAAAATTATTGGTTGAACTTGATTTAGCTTATTACTCAATTAAAGATTTCACTGATTTTTTCTAATGATTTATGAATAGGTGATTTAAAGCATTTAATGGTATTGCAATATGGAATAGCAGGAGAGATTTCATCGAATGCAGATTTGATAGCATTGTCAACAGCTTCTTTTCCTTTGATGCCCACATTAGAGAGTATCCAACAAAAAGGGGGGAAAAACAATTAGATGATGTCTGATTTTACATTACTAATTTGTTTTAATTTTCATTAAGCAATGGATGTGAAGAATGATTGGGATGATTTAAGACATGGGTGTCTAAACTATGACTGTTTGAGGTCAACATTGACAAAAAAAAAAAAAAAAAAAAATTGCTGGGCCACACATACAATATTTTTTCAACAAATTGAAATAAAAATTAACTCTATGTAGTTTTATTAAAATAAATTAACTTCTTTTTACTATAATTTTTTAAAATTTGAATTAGATATGTATAAGTATTTTAAATTTGTAAAAGTTTCGTTTCATTTAGTTTGGATTTTAAAAAGATGGGAAATATTCAAATTAATGAGATGGATCAATTTGCTTTTGTTGAACAAGCAAATGGATATCAGGTTCAATAGACGAGGTAGCAATTCTTACTGCATTTTCAAGATGTTTGTCAGTGATTGTTGTCCTATTTTTGATTTTTGTAAGCTTCATTCTAGAAAATAATTGTTCACAAATATAAGTACTGCCAAGAGCTGAAGACATTAATAAAGTATGATTGTAAAAATAGGATATTTATCGTGGGGTAGGTAAGCTTTATAAAACTCCAGTAAAGAAACATTCCCAAATTTTTTTTTCAGTTGAATGTCACTTTGCAATTCAATGCATTCCATTTGAAGGCAATTTATTTATTTCTATATAGAAATATGTTAGAAAATATGTAGAAATACTCTAAATTTTTTTCAAAAATTTTGAAATCTACTTTACTCAAACTCTTGAATTAAATCAAAAATTAAGGCAGCATATTTTGTGCAACTCAGAGGTTTATGCACAGCCAAAGAACTGAAATGTGTCAAATCTTACTTTTATTTCATTAAGCCAAAATTTCAATTTTCTTTCAAATGCTGTAATTGTTTGGAACATATTATTAATAAATTGATTTTTCCCTTGAACTCTCAAATTTAAATCACTCAAATGTTCTGTTAAGTTTACTAAAAAAGCTAAATCTAAAATCCAATCTTCGCCCTCAAATTCATTCACAGGTTTCCCTTTTGTTTCCAAAAATATTTTTATTTCAGTTCTCAAATCGTTAAGTCTTTTGAGCATTTCTCCCTAACTGAACCATCTTACTTCTGTATAATAAATAACATCTGCAAATTCAGTGCCCATTACTTTAAGAAACTCTTCAAATTGTCTATGATTAAGTCCTTTTGCTCTTATAAAGCAAATGGTTTTTATAACAGCACTTAATACACTTTCCATTTTTAAAATTTTTCTACATAAATTATCCTGATGTATATTACAATGATATGCCATCAAGATCCTATTGCTGGCAGCGACGCCTTCATTATTAAACATTTTAACAAGTCCCCCATTTTAACTAACCATGGCAAGAGCTCCATCAGTTATGATAGCTGATAATTTTTCCTTAGATAAGGCAAACCTTTTCATAAAATAAATCTACAGATTTGGTTGCATCTTTTAACAATACTAAAGCAACCATTTCTTCCGTGACATTATAATGTTCATAGATTCCTCTTATAAAAATTGTCAATTGTGTCGTATCAGAAGCGTCAGTGTTTTTGTCCATGGATAACGAAAAATTTTTAAAATTAGTACAATTACTTTTTAAAGACTTTTCAACTGAATGTGTAAATTTAAATATTTTCCTAATTGGTGTTTGGGCTGCATTTTAAAGGCTTTTGGGTCCCACTTTAGACAAGCATGATTTTAGATTCCAATGCACTTACAGAATCAGTGAAGATAACAAAATTTAAAAAGGGTGAACTGGGGACACTTTCTAATGCCTTATGAATAATGGAAATCTCACTACTATTAATTAATAATGAAAATTGTAGATAGAAATTTCTTAAAAAGAACCAACAATTGAATCAAGGTAATGATTATTGAAAATGTACACGAAAATTTTGTGATTTCTTTTTGTCACCGATATAACAGCTACCATCTTCAATTTGACAGTTAATTTTGAAAAGTACCACTCAATTATTGAAAAAAAAAATTATAAAATAAAAAGAGAATTTGATGTGTTGAATTTTTTTTTTTTATAAATATTTTAATTATATTATTTTTATCAACACTATCGCGAGGAAAATTTTCATAAAGGGAACCGATAAAACCATCTTTTTTCACTTTACTATTTTTTTTTTTTTTTTGTATATCATAATCACAATCCTTTTTACTTCCTTGTTCTCGACATATATAAGGCCATACAGAAAGCATATTCATACCTTGAATATCAAAAGATAAGTTGCATAATTATTCCATTACATATAAGGTAAAAAGGAACACAAACCCTTCAATTCTGAGAAAACATAGATCACTAGTATCTAAAATAATGATTCTTATTAAAGAAATTATATATTTTTTTACCATGTAATGCTCTTTTGGTTATGATTTATCATGAAATCTATATAAAGGGTTAACTATTTTGAGTATGTTTCTTTGAACACATACCATACTGTACCGCATTTTCTTCATTTATGTTAAACATGCTAGGAATGGATTTTTTTTAATATAGGAAACCATTAAATAAAGAAAGATAAAATATCCTATTTAACAAAAACAATACAATACACATTTTTTTAAACTACATTTTAAAATGTGAATATTTGTCTCAAAATATCTTACAGTGCCTACTGGTCTTCCAACATTGGCAGGAACTTGTTGGTTTAATAGGCTTTGAAGTCTACAAAGGAAAGCCTCATCATCTTCAGCAATGATTTCAGCTTCTCTTTGTAATGGCTACATAAAGAAGAAGTTATTTAAATACAGCTGCTAATTATAAAAAATTACATGAAAATAATTATAATAAAATTACTATTATTACAATACATTTAATAACATTTTAAAGTTATTTTTAAACACATGAAAAATACATATATTGAGGACAATATTACACCAAAGCACTTAATTAACAAGTCTTTTTAAAACAATCAATGAAAATTTTATCACTATAAATGAGTGGAGAGAAAAACTGTCATAAATAAGCTCTGTACAATTATATTTTAAGTGAAATATTGTTTTTCAGTAAATTTAAAATTTCAAAGCAATCAAGTATTATTTACCATAGCTTATGTACATTTCAAGCGTGAGAAAATTAAGTTGAATAGGTTTTAAATATTTGTTTGTTAAAAAAAAAAAAAAAACACAAAACTATTTCATGATGTTTGATACAAGTAACAATTCTTTGTCACTTAACATTAGTAGCTAAATATAATTAGTGTGACATCAATAAACAAGAATTAATAAATATTTTGAAAATATTGTGAAATATTTGAAAATGACAACTATTTTATGACAATGTAATTTCATCTAAATATCTCTTTAAGTGTTAAAAAGTAAATATCAACCAATACAAGCAAAATACAATTGAAATAATGATGATAAATATATGGAAATGAAAAAAATAAATTACCTTTCTATTAACAGGCTTTACTATAACATCATTGTATGGATCGTTCGGTTTCATGGTAGATAAATTATCAACTAATATGCTGATTTTTTTAGAATTATCCCATCCAGCAGGACTAAAAATCAAATTCAACATATTAATACAGAAATTAACAAATTAAACAATGCTACAATATATAAAATATTGGGCACAAGAATAAAATTCCTCCGACCATTTTTGTCAAACCGGAGTTGCCAGAAATTACAATAGCTAAACAATTATTGGATCAGTGTAATTAGATTGAAAATTATTAGAGTAAGTTTCGAAAAATGTTAACTTTCATAGTTGGCAAGATTTTACACAAGTAACAAATGTTGATATTCAAAGGAATTTACAATGTTTCTATAAAACATGAGGCAATCAATGATTAACCATATTAATTGTATTGAATGTAATAAGCAAAAGTGAAATAAATGCACTACATAAAAAATATACATACATTTAATAAAATCACAAAATAAAAACAATTAAAATAAAGTTTGCAATGTAAAAAAATTAATTTACTTTCATAACATTAATATTTATTTAGTATATAAATCACATATTTTAAATAAAATGATGAATACAAAAGATTTTAATAACCTGAAGTATTTCACACAAATGCTGTTTAAAATCACCCGAAATACTTACGTAAATACAGCATCTTTCTCTACCACCAATGCAGGTGTTCTGAAAGGAAAAGAGTATATTCGATGGACTAAATATTTAAGAAGTAAATCACAGTTTTTGTCTTCCTTTACAGATACATAAAAGAGAGCTGCCCCATCTATAGCAACAGGTTAAGGATAAATATTTTCAATACACATTTAACATCATTATACCTAAAATATTAATGCACACTAATTTAAATTGATCATAACAATGGTTTTTTTTGTATAAAAGCCTCATTCAGAAATCCTAAAATAGAGATAAAATTAATTTATGACATCTGATGAACAATTTATAAGGAGAATATTTATTCCATTTTTAGAAAAAAACTAACTAAAATTAAAAGTGCTTAACACATTAATGACACATTGACTTTTTTAAAGGTAGAAAAAAATAATTGAAAAAAAATTTAATTAAAAAAACATATTTTCATTTGAAATAACCAATACTTAATACTTTATCATGAATTTTGGCGACAATAATTTAAATTTGTAATTCTTTTTAAATGATTATTTCAGTGGATTAGATCAAGTTGCACAAGGAAAACATTAAGTATTGCAAACAGAATCTGACATGCAAGATCAAGAAAGAAAATTTGTCTCAAATTTCATGAACTTAAATATATTTATAAATTCAGAAATTTGTACATTAAATGGCATCAAGTGGATATCAAAAAAGGATATATTTTTAGTAATATATAACTATAGTAAGAATCACATCATATGATTGGTATAAATTACACAAAAAAAAAAAAAAAAAAAAAAAAAAAAAAAAAAAACTTTAAATTTATTTTAATAATAAACCAAGTTAACTGAAATTTATCATGCAATTATAGCTTGATAGTTTCTTTCGATCGGCAGTTCCAAAATAAATGAAATAGCTCCTAATTCTTTCAAGGAACTAGAGAAATTAAAAAGAAACCCTGTATAACAATTGATGCATTTGTAATGAACTACTAAAAGGAAACTAATAACCTTAACTAAATTTTTAAACTCATTTTCCAATGAATAAACTAAACTGCAATAGCAAAGAATCATTATCACATAGTTAAACATACAAATGAACTTTTTTTTTTCAGTGCTTTTATATATTAACAGGTTATTTGATAAATATATAAACTAGCATTATACTTATATGACATGGAATTCAAATAATTTTTTCAATATTTTATAAATAATCAGTTTTTCCAAACTTTTTTTTTTTATGACTATACTTTTAAAAATAGTTTAAGATCTCAGCACACATTTCATAACTTATTTCAAAAGTCTTATAAAATTAGAAAAACAGAAAATTTTATAAAGGATACACTGTAGACAAAAATTTCTGATTGACATTTGGATAAAATCAAAATGTTCTTCTTTAAAGTCGTGTTGCTTCTCCAAGGTGGACATGAAATCTGTCTTTGTGATAACCACTATGATTTCTAGACCCAGATTCATTTGGATTTCTCGATCAGATGATAAGGAGTCCCCAATGCTAACAGGTCGCACAGGTGTGGTGACACCATCTGGCTCAACTCCTGGTTCCACATAATCTTCAAATCTTTTTAGCACTATAAAATTAACAATTTTAATTTTTCTAAGTTATTATCATGTAAAAAACCAAATGCATATGAGAAGATTATACAGATAAAGATAATTCAAGGATCCTATTACAATTGCTTAGGAAAACTTCTGAGGGAAAAAAAAAGCTTAAACAAGAAAGCTAACCAAGAAAATCAGCATTTCTTAAAATTTATAAAAAGGGAGATTTCTTTTGATTCTATTAATTTATTTGAAGGTTTCCTCATTGTATAAGATATTCAAAGTAAAAGAAAATCTGAATATATATATACACATACACACATGTGTGTGCACGTGTAAAAATTTATAGATTCCCTTTTCTTTTTTAAACTTAGTATCAGTTTCAAACAATATTGTCTAAAATCATAAGCATCATAAATATTTCTTTTGACTCTTTAATTATTTAATGCTATATTAAGTAACATATAAAGGTGAAATACACTATTCATAATCATAGCCATACCTCTCCTTTGATGTTCTTCAAGAACTGATTCTGGCAACCTAAGCCTTTGAATGTGTTCTTCGAGAATTTGAGCCCAGTTTCTTAAAGATTCCATGATATCCCAAGGCTCACTCATGGATGCTGTTAGCAATACTGTTGTATTAGGGAAAGTCTCTTCATTTAAAACATATTTTAATAGATTCCTATGCCACTGATCTCCATCTAAGACGTATACACCTAAGCGAGTGTGATCTAAAGAACAAAATCAAGCACATTTTTAAATGAGAATTACAGAATAAATTGCTAATTATAAAATTTTGACTTTAGGGGTTTCAGATAACAATAAAAATTGTTCAGAGCCACAAAATCCCTGTCTCCTTGATAAATTAATCCATTTGATTACAGGCAGAACTGGTAAAATAGGTCCCCCCCCCTTTAGCCAATTTTATATTTCTTCCATAAAAGAATAATGAAATTTACCTTTTTTAGAAAACTATTTATCCAATTTAAATACAGGAAATTTTTATTTATAACAATTCAGTAAGAGGACAAAAGTGTTTAGCAGTGTCATGTAGCAGCCCTTTCAGCTCATACATTATTCCAAGCTTACTGATAATATGATAGAATGTCATGCCAATTCAATGGAGTGAAAGAAGCTTTTCTCGTGTTATTTGAACCATATCTGTATAATTTTTGGAACTGTACAACAAGAACCAGATTATTTTATTTTGTAAAAGTTGCTATTTTTCTATTTTAGATATATTTTATAACATGTGCATGATTGAAAAAAAATTATGGAAACAAGGTCTAAGCCAAAACCATACATATATTATTGGAGCCTCTACATTAATTTTCATGAATATGTGATATCTTCTGGCAGAAAAAAAAAGTAAAATGTTATAATTATGTAAAATGAAGACTTAGAAGGAACTTTCCAAATTTTCAGTGATAAACAAATTTTGAAGAAAGAATTTATGGTAAACATATGTCATTTTGAGCAAGGACTTCAACCGATTTAAAAAATTACACATTAAAATAATTTGTTTTCATGAATTAAAAAGAATAGTATTCAATTTGCGAAAAAATACTGATAATATATTAGGCATAATAGTCTTTTTTTATCTTATCATTTCTTAAAAATTTTGAAGTTTAATTTAAATTAATCATTCTGACTACTTTGTTTTATTTTATTTTGAGATTATCAATTAAATTATTAGCTTTTTTTCTAAGACAATGATAAATAGAATAATTAATTCAGGAGATTCAAAAAGCTCAACTAGATTGACAGATATAATTCATAAGATATACAGCACTATTACTTAAAAATTAATGCTTCAAATAATTATGAAATAAGATAAATTATTAAAATATTCATTGGCATATTTTTAATGGAAATATACTTTATAGACCTTGCACAGAAAAGAAAGTTTCAATTTTTATTCTTCCATTGTACTTTTCACATGCATTAAATCTTTAAAAACACAAAAGAAAACTTCATTATATTAAAACAAAGAAAAAAAGTCAATTTTAGCATTATATAAATACATTAAAAATTTACAAAAGTATAAATGCCTTGAAACTGAGTATTTCTATGAAAATTCCTTTATTGTTATTTAAAAAATTATATTAATATTTATACTTTTACATTAATCTACAATTGTCTTATGCTTAACAACAAATTTCAATGAATACAAAAAGATGTAACAGATTACATGTTTATTGGTAACAATAGCTAATTATTCTCATCTTTATTTTTTTTACATTACAAATGCATAATATCATCGACTGATTTCAAAAATTTCATGTTCAGAAAAACTTCAGTTTGCTAACCCTAATACATTTTATATGAGCGTTAACATTTTTTAACTTCTAATTTTCAATATTGAATAATGGATGCAAGATGCTTCAGAGAGAAATTCCATCTTTAATCAAGATCTATCTTCAGCAGTAATTTTATAAAATAGCCATAAGAAGCAAATATGAATACAATTAATAATTATGTACTTATAATTTTATTCAAATATGAAATCAGTGAAGTTTTCAATGACAAATTGAAATCTTTAATACATAAATTATTCTTACCATCGCGGTATTCATCGCGAACAAAAATATAGTGATACTCCAATCCGGAACCTTTTCGGGGATCTTCATTGCCTTCCAGTTTTGCAATAAGAGAAGTTTTTCCAGATTCATTGTCACCTGCCAAGAGAATAATCATGTTTTTATTGTACAAAATATAAAAGAAAAAAAAAAAAAAATGAAATTTCACTACTACAGTATTACCTATGGAAAAATGACACTTCCAATAAAATTTGTATGTCAAATAGAGATTAATAAATTTATATTTTTATTGCACAAAAAGGTGATGTGTTATTATATTATATATTACACTTTTTTATAATTATAGAGGCCCTGATAATAAAATAAACGAATTTCAATGCATTTCTGTTTTTAAAAAAAATCCTGAAGAAAAGAATATTGAACATTACATTATAAAACAAAGAATTTTTTTCATATTTAAACAAGAGTATCCAATAGCACAAACATTTAAAAAAAAAAAAAAAAATTACTGAAGATGTTGAAAAATAACATTTAATTTTTAACGTGAGTTTTTTTCTATTGTAGAAAAACATATCTATGCTAACATTAATCTTAACATAGGTATTTGAATGATACATTAAGATATTAATCACACCTCACAAAAATTTAATATATATGAAAATTGGTATTAAAAATTAAATAATATGATAAGCGTTGTTAAATACATGATAAAGATGACTTAAATAATGACTAGTGTTCATGTTAACCAAATATTATGCAGTGATCAACTTAATTTGTCCTTTGAATCTAATGGTATCTGTCCATTACTTTTCGCATCCCCCTTCTTTTACATTCAACATAAGGTATATATCATCCATGTCAGGTTGGCAATTTTTGATGACAAAAAAATTTATAATTTATTTCCCGTCGAAACTGCTTTGAAATTATTTTCAATATAACATCAAAATAATTGTTTTTCCTTCATAAGAATAAGAAGGCGTAAAAGTGTGGAGAATATGATCTGTTTCTCAGCTGACATAAATTCTGATAAACACAAACATAAATTACAATGAGTTGAGAGACACTTGATATTTGTTCCTTCATTTTGCAGATATTCATACCCATTCTTTTTTTAGTGTATACTCCTGTCTTAGGATGCCTAAAACATTAGTGATTTATCTTGAAATGTTCAAAAGCTGGTATTTTAAGTTTATTTCTATATAGTTTTTCAATCAAAAAATATAGGGAGTCTTCCTTCACATTATCCAACAACTGCAATAGCACAGTGGTTATGATCAGTGTTTTTCTGCTGAATCATATGTTAGAATCCTGATGCAACTACAGATCCATTAAGTAGTGGAACTGATGCACATCAAATATGTCAAGGTTCAATATCCTCATGTTAGGAAGGCGTAAAAGTGTGGAGAATATGATGCCATTTAAGTTGTCGTCTTTATCACATGACCAATGTTAAAATTATGAGGTCTACCACTAACAGCCCACTTGTTGCTTCTAAGAGTGACATCAATATATAATCAATTCATATTGTCCTTTGTGCACTGCAGTAATGTATGTGCAGATTGATTTGTGATCAACAAATCCCTATATATTCTACCAAATACCCATTAGATCCCAAAACGGTACTTTTTTCTTCTAGTGAATAAGCTTTCATTGGCCTCAAGAATAAGTCTCTGTTCACCAATATTTTTTAAAGAAAGAAGATTAGTGTCTGTTAGGAGCCAAAATTAATTATTACACATCTTTAAGCAAGTTACTCCATTCTTTTAAGGTTTTGCTGAACATATAAAGTTGTGCACCAAATTTCACGGTCTGCTCCTTGCCCAAAAATAAATACATCACAATGCATTTGTAAAAGAAATTCTATCTTAAAACCTTTTTTACAACGTTTTTCTGAATTTCACTTGGTGTGTGTGTGTGTCATCAAATTTTTGATCGTTAATTTAACCAACTTCCCATCAAGCTAGAGCTTTGAAATTTTGGGAATCGTTCGTACTCGCCTAACAATGCAATATTTAGACGTTTGCAACAAGTTTTAACTCATATTTTTTTAAATAATGCAGTTTAGCCCAATCACTTGGCACAATTTGAATAATTGCCAAACTTGGAGAAATGTTTTTTTGTTTTTTTTTTGTTTGGCTGAATGTTAAGTCCGCTTCGTGGACCAATATAGCAACATTTGGCAAAATAACGCCAAATAATTCCTGTCTCCAAGAGTGGTTTGACTAAATTGTATTCCAACCATTTAATTTACCGGATTAATTAATTTTAGTTAGTTTTAACATTGTTATGTATTTCACTTGGTGTGTGTCTGTATGTATGTGTATCAGTGTGTCATCAAATTGTCTATTGTTAATTTAACCAACTTCCCATCAAGCTAGAGCTCTGAAATTTTGGGAACCGTTCTTATTTGCCTAACAATGCAATATTTAGATATTTGCGACCAGTTTTAACTAATATTTTAATAATTTTTTTAATAAACTTTGCCACCATATAAAAACATTGTTTTTAAAAACGTTGGTTTTTATTTCAAATTATTTTCTTCTTACTTGAACATGCTAAATGGATTTGTAGCATGTTCTACAAATCCGTGTCTACACCTCCATATATATTGTACAGTTTAATTAAACACGAATCAGTGCACTCCTGCAATACTTTAATCCTGGAAGTAACATATAGAATCTTCAATGCTCAGCAAATCTAACAAATATAGAAAGAAGTAAAAACAAATGCACTAAAAATGATCATGAGAGAACAGCTAACTATAGTTTTCCCACAGGTAAAATGGTTGCCATTCTTCATATTATGGCTGGTACCATTACAGACAGTTCATCATTCTGGAACAGATAATTAAGTACCTACCATTAAATAAGAAATCACTGAGATATTTTTCATGTTTTGTGAACAAAAGTAGTTTTTAAAAGCTATAAACTTAGAATGAATCCTGCTCTGATTAGGAAAAATATACAACTAAGTTTTAAAAAAATTTACATTAATTTAATAATATTCCTTGGCATTATAGTAGATCAAATTGTTTCATGTGATATTTTCAAATATGGGAGTGTGAATAAATTGAAGTATTAAATATAATTCATCTATTCATAATTAAATTTTTAAAATTATTTATTATTTAAAAAGTAAAATTACATTTAAAATCTGAATGGATTATGATGTATACTTGAATTAACAAGAACCCTAATACTACCTATGGAAAATTTATTAATAAAATTCTCTGAAGAGTTAAATAATTATTTTGACCAAAATATTATGGATATAGATATTCTTAATGAATTTTATACATAAATATTTATTTATTTATTTATTTTTTAAAAAAAATTCAAACATCAGTTTTCATTTCCTCTCATACTGATTTTAAGAGTCTTACATGGTTATTTTAAATAAAACTTCTATTTTATTAAAGGTTTTTCACAGTATTGTGGGAAAAAGTTGATAATCACACTTACCTAAAACAAGCAATGTTTTACAAGAAGGAAGCTTATTAGAGCTACTTTCTTGTACTTCTTGCAAAATTTCTAACCTAAAGGGAGAAATAAAAACAAAAACTTGAACTTTTATAAACTTACTGACATAAATTTATGATTTATTATGAGTAATAAGTTAAAAAATGAGATTTAGTTAGATTTGAATTAATGTTTGAATGAATAAGCTTTAAAAAGATGTATGACAAATTGTATAACTTTGAAACAAAGTCAGATAATGAGGAAATACATGAGCTGATCCTCTCAATGAACCCTAATTAAAGACTACAGAGTCAATTCTATTAAATTTACAATTGACCCCATTATTCCACATGGATCTCAGAACCAGAGCTTGAATAAAATTGTCTTTGTAACTTAGCTTAATTACCAAGCTACTGGAGCCCAGAACATTGCATTAAAAAAAAAAAGAATCTCAATATTTATTACATAAATATACATAAACTACTCCTCAATATACTGTCTATTAAACTATCTTAAGATTATGAATTGTATTTGTTTTCCTCAAATTTGATATGATATAAATTTCTAATTTTTCCAACAAATCGATGGTGTAAATTTGTACCATACATCATATTGGCCTCAGAAACATTGAATGGGAAAATTTTATAAATATATATATACAAAAAAAAATAACTTAGAAAATCTAGATATGTTGAAGAATATAAAACAGTACCATAATTTTTCTTGCATAAATACTGTCTAGACTGAATTAAATCACACGTAAATAAATAAAATTCTATATGTTTTCAAAAAAATTTCATTTGTAGGGGAGGGGGATCTTTTCATATTTAACATGCTGAAATTTATTTATTATTTTACTGGATTTTTTTTTATAGGCTTGTTAATTTTCTTTTAAATTGTCTCTGTTCATCACAAAAACATTAAACACACTGACCTAACAGCATGTATTACCAAATTCAATTTCACACATAACATTTAAAGGAGCTAAAAAGTTGTATAATTATAGATTTTTCAAAAAAATTTATGAATTTAATTTTTTAAAAACTCAAATTGTAAATAATATTCATTTCATAAGAATAATTGCACCAAAAAATGTTTGCTAAAACAAAACAAAATTTATAATATATAAAGTAAGATATTAAAGAAATATTTGTTTTATATAGTGATTTTAATTTTAAAAAAGTACATACTTTCACAATGCAATAAAAATTTATAGATGCATGTAAATAATTGTGAAAAATTCTTTCTATAAAAATCTTTTTGCATAACAATTTCTTTAGGCTAAAATATATAGAAATAAGTTTTATAATTAAATAGAAATTAAAATGTTTATGTCTAATTTTCATTAAAACAGACATAAAATAATGTACAGTAATTATTTATAAAACTGCACTAAATTTCAAAAAAATTTAAATAAATTCAAATATATTCTGATACCAAATTATATAAAATCTAAAATACAGCATTATACCATAAATTATCAAAGATAGTAATTATAGCATCAATAGTTTTTCCCCTTCACATCTATATTGTATTTAAAAATTATCACGAAACGAATGCCACTATGTACAGGAATAACTATTAGAGTATAAAACATTAATTATCTATTAATTTATAAGGAAACAAAAAGGAAGACAGAGTGAAAGAATAGAACATATGTTGAAATGCAGTTTAGTCCACAGTACTTGACGACTTATATTTATTCAAGATTAATTGCTAATGTGGCATACCTCCCCTTTCTGTTTAGGCATGACTGTTATACATAGTAACCTTAGCTTTTTACTTCTTTGTTCTAGTTAAGTGCATGTCATCGATTTGGAGGTACTACAACATATCAAGATTTCGTATTTTTTTTGTCAATCAGAAGGTATTTATTTTTATGCTTGCATTTGGAATAAATTTGAAACTTATGCTGATTAAGATACTGTGGATATATTACTTGTAAGTGCATTTTTTTTCGTGGTATTTTTAATGCGTTTTCTCATGTGAGTGGCATTGCTAGGAGAAAGGTAATCTTTAAGAATGGGAGATATTAGTTTAATATGTTTGATAATTACTAGAAACTAGGATGACCTGGAGTACTTGTGGAAATAGATACATCTTAATTCACAAAAAAGTTAATGATTAATTTTTTAAAACCTTTCTTGAACTTACTGGCAAGATGCGTTAGTGAGACTTTTTTTGTATCATTCAGTGATCTGCAGAGTTCGAATATGCCATTTTAAGGCATATTATAACTATAAATGTGAAACATTTTGCTTAAGTTTTAACACTTTGCTGTGAAGATCTTTTAGTAAAGTACTAAATAAAAATTACAGTTTTAGAATGCTTCTTGCCAAATTTTTTTGAATGGCACCAAATTGGGATTTTCAAACTTCAATCCAGGAACATTTTTCAACAAGAAACAAGATGTTATAGGAATATTACCAGTTTGGCAATTAATCTACAAAAAAAAAAAAAAAAAAAAAATTTTCCACTGCCAAGCAGCATGTTAAAATAGGATTCAACTCAATTACTACACATATTTTTTATTTTGATTGCAAATTTTGTAAAATTTACTTTGAAAAGCTCCAGATTAGAGTTGTAAGAGAGCTCAGATAACAATACAATCAGAACACGAAGCTAGTAAGAAATTAAAATTCATACTCATTTTAAAATCTTATCATACTCTTTTTTTCAAGTAGAGGACTAGAGAACATTTTTAAAACTCATTTTAACGTGATTTAATCAACAAACAGATTAATTTTATGGAAATATGTAATTGTAATAGCATGAATACACAGTTTGATCTGCCAGAAAAAGACAAAACAATTACAGGTATTGTATATATTTTCATTACATATAGAAGTTAATGAATCTAAATTCTCATGAAAATCATGATTTTGATAAGAACATTTATGAGAACAAGTTATGAAACTTGTGATGATAAGTTTTTGAGATGAAAACATTTAATGGATTCATAGGGAAAATAGCTTAGAAATTTTTTTCGTATTCTTTTTATTTAGCACTCTGTGGAGCTCATGCAATTTAAAATACTGCCAAATTGGAGATTTTTAACATTGCCGAGAGAGTGGGCTAAACAGCATTTTCACCAGAACGTATTTAAGTTTAATATTAAAATAAATGTAAAAATAAAATTTAACGTTTGCAAACCATAAATAAAACTCAAAGAAAAGGCAGACAAGGCACAATTATTACACAAAGTTAATTCAAAAAACACAAATAATCAAAGAGTATAACTATTAATGAATAAAATATTAACTATTCATTAATATTTCACGTATGAAAAACAAGTGTAAACACAGAGCACCAGATATATAAAAAGAACAGAAAATAATTTGATTAGACACCATGAGGGTGGTCTAAAAAGTCTGCAACCTCAACAGGAAGATGGTAACACTCATCAATAAAAGCTAGGGAATGTGGTTGTGCATCTTTTGACAGGTACTCGCCAAAATGTCAGCCATTTTCGATGCACAGTTGTTGATTGACAATCATTTGAGCTGGTCAATGAGAGTGTTTTTGTGAAAATGGAAAAAAATCAAGATGTCAATAAATATTTGTTTTAGGAGGTAGTACATGTATGCAAATCAAAGACGAGTTGGACACTGTATACAGGGACCCTGTATCATTTACCACTGTGAAATTTTGGGCAGCTGAGTTTAACCCTTTGACAGTTAGACAAATCGTTCTCCAATGATGCACAGCATTACTACCAAACAGTCGCTGAAAGTGGCAGCTGTTTTCTCCCTAGTGGCTTTTGAAAACATCACCCTTTTTTGACAGTGATACAGATAGCTCATTTGCTTTTAAAAGAATTATTTGCGGAGCATTAATGTAAGAATTACACCAATTGTAACTTGTATTTATAAACAATTCAGTAAATGAAAAGTATTACATATATTAGTTTCTAAAATATTAAAATTTTAAACAATTATTTGCGGTATATTAATGTTAAATTTATGCCAATTGTAACACTTGCACTTTTAAACAATTCAGTAAATGATAAATATTGTTAATTTTAGTATATAAAAAAAATATTGAATTTTTGAACAATTATTTGTAGAATATTAATGTAATATTTATATCAAATGTAAACTGGCACTTTTAAGCAATTGAGTAAATGTTAAATATTAGTTTGAAAAATATTGAGTTTTTAAACAATTATTTGCTGTATATTAATGTAATATTTACAAGAATTGTAACTCGCAGTTTTAAACAATTCAGTAAATAAAAATATTATAAGTATTAGTTTGTAAAATATTAAATTAAAATACCTAAATAAATACATGCAATTTTAAGCTTTATAAAACATTTAATTGTTATATTTACTAAAATTTCTTTAGGTGAGTGACACTTTAAAATATGGAATTGCACATAATGGAGCATTACAATCTTTGCAATAAATGCACCATTGGGTGGATCCTATTTTAGCTGGTTTGGCAATGTCTGGTATTTTTTTTGGTGGGGATATTTTGCCAAATGTGGCTACCCTGTTTTCTCTTCACTGTGGTGCCTTTAGGTGCGGCAACCCTTTTGATTTTGCCATATGAGTTGGGATTCCAGTTCACCAGCTTTTTTTTTTTTTTTTTAATTTTCTTTTTCCATTTTTTTTTTTTTTTTGTTCACTGTTGTGGCTTTAAGCAGAGTAACCCTTTCGAATTTGTCATATCAAATGAGATTCCAGTTCACCAGCTATTTTTTTATATATATACATCTCTCTGGATAATTTAGCTCTTGCGCCATTAAACCCGACAGTCACACACTCAGCTGTCTCCGGATGTTATTTTTTTAGCCAATCACGGCTGTTATGTAATTTGTTTAACCAATAACGGACAGTAGATTTTTGCACCTCTGTTTCGAAACCAAAAATTTGCATTTTTTAGTATTTTTCGATATTTATTTTTGGGTTTCGTTGATTATGATAAACTTTTTTAGCCAATTAGAGGTTATGATTTTCGGCCCTTCCATTGCTAAATTTAGACTTCTCAAGAGTTTCTAGAACATTCTGAATTGTCCGTTACTGTGTTTCAAAACTAGTTGAATTCTATAGTGTTTCACTAATCCTGTGCTTGTGTGGTTTGAGTATTATTAGTGCTACCGTTTTGCATGCTTAAATACTCCGGTGGATTTTTATTACGTTTCTGTTATTGGATGTCTTCTGCTAATTGATTTATGTTTCTGCGTTTCATAATTCTCCGTATTTTCTCCCGAGTACAAGTTCTTACAAAGGCGGCTAGTTCGAGTTCAAAAGAGGCGAGTGAACGTACTCTTAAACTTTTGTCTGATTTGCAAATCCAGTTTGAAAAACCCGCTCAATGCTACCTTTTCCCAACATTTGTGTTCTGATACACAACGCTATCTTTTCTAAGCTTCCCGAACCTTCGAGTTTGAAAAACCCGATTTTTGAAAACTCGCCAAGCCAGATAAATAAAATAGGATTGTACTGCACCATTTATCAGTAATAAACTCTCACCAAATTACATACACAAAAAAAAAATAACTAGATTAATAACTGGATCAGCAACATTTTTCCTTATTATGCAAAAAAATTTATGATACCCGTTCCGCCATCTGTACGCAATCAAACTAAATAAATTTTGCCAGTAAATATAATTTGCAACACAAATAACACAGGGTAATATAAGATGCTAAACTGAGCTCCTCAGCACCTAATGGGGAAAAGTTTTACTACCTGAGTAGGGTTCAGCTGCAACCATTTGGGTTGAAAAACTTCAGACAAGCTGAACTCATCAGTGCCCATTATGATGTGCTATTCGAATAATGAGCTGGGCTTGTTCATAACCACTGAAGGGTCAAACATGACCGTATCAGCCTGGGAGATAATGAACTTAAGTGACATCCTAAAACTGCAACTACTGATGATAACATTACTAAATGTCACCAAATGGTGCTAGACAACCATCGCATTAAAGTGAGAGAGAGTATATGAATATGATTAGAGTATATGAATATGATAAAGTAGAGGCTATGAATATGATTAAATAATGTGTTTGTCGCACAATGAATCAATATTTAGACATGAGAAAGTTACCAGCATATTGGGTAACTCGTTTGCTCATGTTACACTAAAAACATGTCCGAATAAGCATTTCCAATGCCGTTGGCACAGTTTAGGCACAATAAATCAGAGTTAAGATGCCAATTAATTACTGTAAATAAATCCTGGATACACCATAATATGTCCAAAGTAAAAACACAGTCAAAACAGAGGACTGGAAAAGGGCATTCAGCTTCAAAAAAAAATTTCGGCAGGGAAAGTGATGTCGACTGTTTTTTGAGATTGTCATAGAGTATTATAAATTATCTTCAAAAAGGAAAAACCATTTCAGGAGCATACACACACCATTACTTGACAAGCTGAAAGCAGAAATTGCAGATCAACAACCACATTTGTAAAAAAAAATACTATTTCACCATGACAATGCACTGTCTCCCTCCTCAGCAGTTGTCAATGTGAAAATCTAAGAATTACTGTTTCAACTGCTAGATCACCCTACTTACTCACCACATCTAGCCCTAAGTGGCTTCTTTTTGTTCCCTAGTCTAAAAATTGCACTTAGAGAACAGAGATTATCATCAAACGAGGAGGCTGTCACCTTCATAAACATTTTGCAGCAGAGAAAGACAGAGTACTATTTGGACAGGTTAGAGAGATGGGAGTATCAATGGGAGAAGAGTGTAAACTTACTAGGAGACTATGTAGAAAAATAGAAATAAACTCTTTGCGTCTTTGTTGGTCAGAAACTTTTCAGAACACTCTAGTAGATATATAAAAATTGTATTTAACTAGATAAGAAATTGCATTTAATATGAGCTAGCAATTTATATAAATAGAAGAGGCTGGCAATACCCTATTGTAAAACACGATACTTAATTCTATGTATACAAATTTCTCAGGAACATAAAACATATCTTCAATGTATTTATAGTTATATACTAACTTGTATAATGAACCACAATATTACTAAATTATATTCGGCTAGTGATGTATTGATAGGACTAAGCATGTTTAAAACATTAAGCTTCATCTGTGAACCGATTTCGAGTGCAGGTTGTAAATAAGAATTGTATTTTGAAGTGATAAAACAAAACAGAAAGGAAAAAAAAACTTTAGTCCATAATGTACCTTCTAAATTCAAAAATAGTGACAAATTAGGAGATTCAAAAAAATTTTGACGTTTCATACAGCCGCAGCTAAATATATACATGTTGATCTCATAAATTATAAAAAGCTTTAATTGAATAACATAATATTAAATCCATATGATGAGATATTCAAATATTTGTATCGAAACTATAATTTAAAAGATCGCAAAATACATTAAAATAAAATTATATACAAAATGAAAAAACAGGTTACTAGAATAAAAAAAAAAGTAAATATAATAAGCAAATCATCATCGCACACCCTTTTTGACAATATAAAAAAAAAAAATACATTCAAAACAATATGAACAAAAAAAAACCCTTTTCAACATCCTGATTAGAAACTCACAAAATGCTTACCATAAATTAGCATTATCTACATCTTCAAATTTTTCGTCAAGTTTTACGTCGGCATTCGTTTTAACACCCAAAAGCGCCATAATTTGTTAAAACTATATGGCTTATGGAAATGTTACACGGTGAACTCAAAACACAGAAATTAGCATTTACAAACCTTCATTATATGAAATAAACAAATGTTGACATTTTAAATAATTAAATATTTTCAATTGCTTTCCATTTAAACTCTATTTGGATTTTTTGTGTTGTTTAGTGTTAGTCATACACATATCTGCAGTTACAGTGTTAAATTGGCTTTTTAACTGAAAACAAAAAAGTAGTACATTACACGTCAGTTGGAAAGTAAAATGACTTGAACACGTGATTATAGTTAATCGCACAAAAAGAGGAGTATGAAAAAAAAACAACTTAAAATTAGGAATAAGAAAATAAATATTTTTAAAATCTATTACTATAAATTACATAAAATATTGCATCACACATCCCATCTAAGTGAAAGGTATCGAGAAAAGCGAAAGATTTTTCGTGATCAAAGATGAGAAATTTGCTTCGTGGAGCTGTTTAAAATTATTTAGTTATTGGTTTAATGCTTGTCAAGTTATAGACTTAGGAAGAGCGTCAAAAAACTGAAGCATTTTTGAAATTTTCCTTCTATTTTCTATTTGTAAAATAGATCACCAATTGAGTATTGAATAAATCACTAATAAAATTTATAGAAAGTCCTACGAAGCAGGACATAAAATTTGTTAGGAAATGGACAATGGGAAAAAAAAACACTTGTAGTTTCTATACGAATGAGGCTTTTTCTTTGGAATTCGAGTGAGTGCTTCGAGTGAGGAATTTGAATGAAGATTGTGCTTATTTATTATTATGAATGAGTGATGGTAGAGATTAATGGCTCAAGAGCAAGGTCTGGCTATGCTGTACTAAAAATATGTATATGTGATCCAAACGTTAGACAGATTTAAGCAAAAGGAGGAGGAAGGGGGGGAAATACTACTATGAGGTCTCGAAGTCATTAATCCCGTTCCTATCTAAAGAAGGCAAGCAACCGAGGAGAGTTTATAAGGTAATCGTTATCTTTAACCCGTTTGCTTCTCTAATAAATATCCGCTGAATTAGAAACTTCGGTGAAAGCAGAAAAATAACTCCATATATAATACATAGATTTTAACATACGATTAAAATTTTAAACTTCTTATAATCAATATTTTTTTTGTCTGTTATAATATTGCAGAAGTAAGCATTCATTCCCCCTACCGGATTTCAGCACCTGTTTAAAAGTATTGTCCTAATACTGCTTTCCTTATCTTTGCATCAATATTTGTAAGATTTTCTCGTGTGCCCGATCAGCTATTTTTTTCTATCAACAAGAAGTAATTTTATGTGTATATAACTGTTTTAGTGTGAGAAGTTAGTTAAAAATAATTATAAATAAGAAGAAGTTACAAATAATTTCTTTTAGTCTACACCAGCGTTCTTTGTTTCAGTGCAATCAACCTCAAATAAAATTTTTAAATTACAAATTGACGAATAAAAAATGAAATTCAAAAGCTAATCAGTTTTGTCATAAAAATACTTAAAATTTTTGCTATCAAAGCTAGCATGAGAAATCTAGAGCAAAAGTTGCATCTTATTACTAATAATAAATATGTGGGCTACAAACACTTAATGGGTTAACATTTTGCTCTTTAAAATAGACAGTCATTTTCAATTTTTTCAATTCGCAAAATATTACGATCGAATACTTTTTGACCAAAATAGCATAATTATGAAAAATTTGCGATAATCTGCTATATGAAACATTTAAGTTTGCTGTTTGAGTTTACATTATTGATTTAAAAAATTGAAACTATCATTGGTGATACAATATTAAAATAAGACAAAACTTATTACTTTACAGCTCTTTCGTTGTTCTTTGATGTTCGATATATATATATATATATATATATATATATATATATATATGATTCATTTTTTATTAAAATTGAAAGACCATTGACATCAGAGTTTTAAATGTAAAATATAAATTAAATAAAAAAAACTGTAGTAATAAATGCTCTAAATTTTTAACAAATATTTATATTATATAAATAAGTATATTTGTTGAGCATTTTATTATTTTGAAGATAAATATTTCTTTTGAAGAAAAATTTTTGGTAACAAATAGGGACGTCTTAAGACTTCTTGAGGCCCTGGGCTCGTATGAAGAAAAAGGCCCCTCCTGCGACCCTTTAATCTAATTTGGTTTATAGAGATGTACAGTTCTATAAAAGCAATCCATAAGTAAAATGAGGTCTTATTATGAATATTCGTTTTCTACATTTTAAATTTCAAAATCATGAATTAGTTCTTCATAATCAATTGTTATTAAAATTTCATTTTCAATACTCCTCAAGCTTAAATTACTCAAACGTGATTGACTCATGTTATTTCTCAATTCATTTTTGCCCAGTTTGAGTTTTGAAAATGAACGCTCACCACCCGCGTTAGTTATCATCATTGATAAGAAAATTCTCATTATTATTTCAATATCGAGGAAAACTGCGAATAATCTTTCATTATACTTGAATGTATAGAGTGTGTTGATCCCAATACCAGTCTCCTCATCCAACAACTGTTCTTCATCTTCATCTGCATTTGAAGAATTATATTTCTTATTAATCTTTCTTTTTTCCATTTCTTCTCTTTGCAAATTTTTTCAGCTTTTCGCCATCAGTGATCATACATGACTTGAAATGTTGACATTCCAAGTTAACAGTTACTCTTTATTAATGTCTTTATCGTAAAATTTTGATATTTTGTTGCGTGCTATTTTGATTTTTCTCTCATCCTTATTAGGAATATTTTCAAAAATCCAAACATTTCAAAAAGCTCTTCAGATTATTTTTTTTTACTTCGCGTTTGTAGTATATTGTAAATTAGACGGTCGGTTATTGGTAAAAAAGTTTCTATTTTATATTTTTGGCTATGGCTGTCTTCAAACGTTATGTCGGTGTTTCTATTGCTTCCAAGTAAAGTTACCCGTAACACTGCGTTGTCTTACACGGTTTTGAGTACTTTGATACTTCTTTATAAAGGACACTTACTTGGCTTTTGACTCAAAATTGTCAAAATAGTCTCTTTTGGTTTTTATATTCATCATTAATGATTCTAATAATTTTATAGTTTACCGACAAACCCATATTTTTACTCTGGAGAAATATATTTCCTTTGTCAATACTTGTCGAAATGTCATTCCAAAACATGGTTAAAAACGTAGTTTCTAATTAATTCATCTTAATTTTTAGTTTTTTAGTAGAAAGTTGAGTATTCACTGCCTGTAACTCGTCATTAATTAAGCAATCCAGGCTCTTGAAAATATTTAAATATTTTAAAATACTTGCAAATTTTCTTAAGAAAAATCGAAAACTAGCGAAACATTTTTTTTCACTCTTTCGAATGCATTTTATTCTATGCAATTAAAAGCAGTACCCCAGATGTAAATAGAAAAGTACGAAACTCCATTGGATTAACATTACGCTCGGGATTTCTTGGTGTCGAGGGTTATCTCAATACTAACTGGGATATTCATTTCCTGCATGAGTAATGTCTTAGAATAAAATGATCAGTTATTAAAAAATAAAGGACCAGTAAAGGCTTAGAATCCACTTTAAAACCAGTACAAGATGATATACAGAAAAATTATGAACAATTAAGAAAATGATGGTTTTCCTTCTATTAATATCCTAAAAATAACTAAGATATTTTTTTTTTTAAATAACACGTGCGTTTGGGGACGAGTTATTCAAAAAAGAATCGTTATTTTGCTTCCATTTTGGATACATCTTAAAATAAAAGAGTAAATATTTCATGTAAATATATTTAATAATTTTAGAAATTATATTTTATAGGTATATACAGTTAATTGAAAGATGATAGAAATAAGGATTTTTATTTTGGATTATGTAAAAAAAAATAATGGACTCAATAAGTTAAATGCACAAAAAAAAAAAAAAAAAAAAAAAAAAAAAAACAGGACACACAAACAGGTTTAAATAATAACTTTCCTCCCTCCCTTGGTTATATAATTATGAAGAGGCAGTTAAACAAATCAAGAATAATTCGAGATAAAAACCAACGTTTTTAAAAACTTTGTTTTTATATGGTGGCAAAGTGTTTTAAAAAAATTATTGAAATATTAGTTAAAACTGGTCGAAAATTTGATGACACACACACACCAAGTGAAATACATAAAAACGTTAAAATAACTAAAATTAATTAATTCATCCGATAAATTAAAATGGTTAGAATGCTGTTTAACCCAACCACCCTTGGCGACAAGAATTATTTGGCAGTATTTTGCCAAATGTAAATGTATTACCCTGGTCCGTTTTAACGACTTAATCGCGTTCAGTACAAAAGAAAAAAAAAAAAAAACGCCTAGTTTGGCCAATTCTTGAAATCACACCAGTGGTAGGGCTAAACTGCATTATTAAAGAAAATATTAAAAACTGGCGTAAATGTAAATATTGCATTGTTGGGTGAGTAAGAACGATTCCCAAAGTTCCAGAGTTCCTAGTTGTTGGAGTTATTAAATTAATGATCGAAAATTTGATGACACACACACACCAAGTGAAATACATAAAAACTTTTAAAATATTAAAAAAAAAAAAAAAAAAAAAAGAATTTTAACAAAGAATTATATATTAAAATGTTTGTAGTAAATCAGAATCAAATAGAAGCGTATAATAGCTTAGTATACTTCGAAAACAGCATGTATTTAGATACCAGCTGTGCTGCAAATGTTCCCATGCTGCTTTCTAATGAAATTGCTAGAAAATGTAGTGCCCGGCTCAGTATGTAAGCTACGCTGGCCTATGTGAAATATGCGGCGCGTTGCAAACAGCTGCAAATTAATCGCGTAAAACAGATTGCGCTGGCGCCACCATGGCTGCTAATGCACGCAGGCGGGAGTCAATGTGGACGCGAGGAGAGAATTATCTCGCTTGTAGCGCAACATCAAAGTTCGTCTTTGAAACCGCAGACGGATCACGAGCGAGACGCCGACCAACCATATCCCACACTCTTACAGGCGACATATCCGGTGAATACAGGCCAGGAAGAAGTTGTGCATGCGCAGCTGAATAGAAGTCTCGAACAGTCCGCGCAACATGTGGGCGGCATTATCCCGCTGAAAGATAGCTCCAGGATGCCTGAAGGAAAGGAACGACTTCGGGCTTAGCACTTCACGGACGTACCTGTTGCCTATTGAGATTCTCACTTACTCAAATTGATCGTCCATGATGAAACGCACCCATGACCATAACTCCGGTGTTCGACCACTATGTCGTTCAAAATACACTCAGGAAGGCAGCGCGACCGGCAACGTCTAACACGAACACGGCCATCATGGGTCCACAAATTGGCGTGATTCATCTGAAAAGACAACTTGGTGCCAATCAGCTCGCCTGTCTCTTGCCCAAGAGCCCACTGCCGACGCAGCCGTCGATGATCGCCGAGGGAATCCTGCAGGCACCCTTGCACGCAATCCACGGGCAGCAGACGACGACGAATTGACGAAGCCGACAATTGTACACCCGTAGCAGTAGACCAACATGCTGCCATGCCTGGAGAAGCGATCATTCACCATGCGGAGCAGGTGTCGATCATCGCGCTCTGACGTCGCCTCTCGTCGTCCAGTGCCTGTTTTCGAGTTGTTTGCGTCGTCGGTCCACTGCTTCCAAACTCGCATCACTGTGGAACTGTTCCGCTGCATACGAGCTTATTGCGCGATAGGAAAATCCTCCTCTCTCAGCGATTATCCTCCCTCGCAAACTCCGTAAGTTGCTTGAATTTCTATTCTTCCGTCGTGGAGGCATACTCAGGTCTCACTTAAACGCTTCCACTAACAAATAATCATAGACTTTTTCAACGTCCCGCTACAGCACTTTATTTATAGCTTTCAGCATTTCACAGAGTATGCGCGTGCGCACGCGCGATGGCCTGAAATCTTTTAATTTATAATATCCTATAATTGACATTTGCTGTGAATTTCATTTGATTCTGATGATTCCTTCATGGTGTTGCATTTTCTACAAACAGCAGTTTATATGCATTCGAAAGAGCATAGGTTCCCTAGTTTGATTATTTTTTTTATCCAGTGATAGAAAATATTTATATGATCGTTTTAGGGCATGAGATGTAATTTCGATTCTGAATAAATATCTAAAAATTCTCGCAAATTTTTTTTTTAAAAATCGAAAATCAGAGAAACATTATTTTTTTTCACTCTTTCGAATGATTTTATTCCATGCAATTAAAAGCAATACCCTAGATGTGAATAGAAAAGTACGAAACTCCATTGGATTAACATTAGCCTGATTTCTTGGTGTCGAGGGTTATCTCAATACTAACTGGGATATCATTTCCTGATGAGTAATGTCTTAAAATAAAATGATCAGTTATTAAAAAATAAAGGACCAGTAAAGGCTTAGAATCCACTTTAAAACTGGTACAAGATGATACACAGAAAAATTGTGAACAATTTAGAAAATGATGGCTTTCCTTCCATTAATATCCTAAAAATAACTGAGAGATTTTTTTTTAAATAACACGCGCGTTTAGGGGACGAGTTATTCAAAAAGAATTATTTTGCCAATAAAATTAAATAAAAATACACTCTCTAAAATCATTATGCCATAATTTAAGCATGCACATAACTATGAGTAGAATTTCGCTTCTTTTTTTTTTTTTTGTTCTGTTCAAGAAAAGAAAAAAGAGAATACTCTCTAACTAGTTTGTAAATAAAAATGTGTATAAAATAAAGTATACGTAATAAATTTCAATTTTCTACAGGAAAATCTGATTAAACATACACAAGCAAATAAAACATTTCTAGTGAGATATCTTATATACTAAAGATCTTTCATTTTGTATTGTGTTGGACAAAAATTTCGCCATTTTTGATGTTTACTCTTAAGACATTAAATTATGGTATATGCATATATTTCTCTAATTATAAAATCGCACTCTAGGATTTATGTTATAAGATTGTTTTTTTACATTTATACTACTACAAAAAATCTAGAAAATATGTCGCTTTATAAAGTTCTTTTTATCAGTTTCACAAATAAAAGGATAATTATTTGAATTTTAAACAGAGTAAAATCTGCTTTCCTATTAGAAGCAAATAAAAATTTTCTGAATTACAATACATCGCTAAACTCTTTGAAAGACTGTAGTGACTGAAATAGGAAGCGCACTTATGCATTTTAATCAACATAAAAAATATTCTAAAGAGTCCATTGATATATTGTATATAATTTTAAACTTAAGAGATATTTCAGTGTTTTCAGAGTGGGAAGAGAAAAATATAAAAAAAAAAAAAAAAAAAAAAAAAATAGAAAATTTTTAAACTGGGCATTGTTTTATAATTTTAAAAAAGCAAATAAAATTATCTATATCACTTTACTTTATTTAATGCGATACAAATATTTTATTATCTTAAATCTCGAATCAATCAAAAATAAAACATAATTACCTTTTGCTTTTCATGCATATTAATTTAAAGGAATGATTGCCGATTTAGAACTGTAGACCACTTGTTCTTCGAAAATGTGATTTCCTTCAGGATCATTTCAACCCTTTTATTAGTCCACAGCCTGTAAAATAGGGAATGTTTTATCACTTCTATTGGGGTTATGACTCTTATCCATCTGAGCGATCATTAACTCATCTTTGCAAATAAATAAAAGACGCTGGAAGGAGTGCCCATTATGTCTGTGACTGTCTTCCTCAGCAGCATTTTTATCAAATAATTGGACATATCTTCTTTAGAAATAAAACTAATAATTTTCCTGATTCTAGCAAACATTATAAATAGAAATATTTAATATAGAAGTAACTGTCTTCAACCAATGTCCGGAATAACATTTGACGATTGAAATTATTCTGACTGTGATCTTTCTAGGCCGAGTAGAGAACGAGACGAAGCCCCCTCTAGCGAGGACATAGTTCCTGGACCATCTGGCCCATGCCTTAAAACGCCCTGGTAAACAATTGAAGAGTAATCTATATTTAAATCAAAAAGTTAATAAGTTATACAATGTTTTCACTGATAGTTCCATTCAGAAGACGATAAACAAGATGATTGATTGACATTAATTTATAAGCTAAAGAGAGAACATAATATAGGAAAATTTCATGCCCTCATAGCAATCAAAAAGAACAATTTTTACTTTAATATATACAGATTTCTTTTATAATAATCGACTAAACATTAAAAAGCAATAAAAAATATGCAACTGAACGTAGCGCACAACCA
>BMAW01102332.1:379990-430230 GCA_019974015.1 Nephila pilipes | reverse complement strand
AAAAAAAAAAAAAAAAAAAAAAAAAAAAAAAATAGAGTAGAATTTTTTAAAACTGGGCATTGTTTTTATAATTCTCTCTTTAAAAAAAAGCAAATAAAATTACATATCACTTTACTTTATTTAATGCGATACAAATATTTGTTTATTATCTTAAATCTCGAATACAATTCAAAAATAAAAACATAATTACCTTTTGCTTTTCATGCATATTAAATTTAAAGGAATGATTGCCGATTTAGAACCGTAGACCACTTGTTTCTTCGAAAAAATGTGATTTCCTTCAGGATCATTTCAACCCTCTTTTTATTAGTCCTGAAGCCTGTTAAAAATAGGGAATGTGTTTTATCACTTCTATTGGGGGGTTAAGTGTATCTCTTATCCATTCATGAGCGATCATTAACTCACGTTTGCAAATAAATAAAAGGACGCTGGAAGGAGTGCCTATTATGTCTGTGACTGTCTTTCCTGCAGCAGCATTTTTATCAAATAATTGGACATATCTTACTTTAGAAATAAAACTAATATTTTCCCTGATTCTCAGCAAACATTATAAATAGAAATATTTAATATAGAAGTAACTGTCTTCAACCAGTCATGTCCGGGAATAACATTTGACGATTGAAATTATTCTGATCGTGATCTTATTCAGGCCGAGTAGAGAACGAGACGAAGCCCCCTCATAGGCGAGGACATGTTCCTGGACCACTTGGCCCATGCCTTAAAACGCCCCTGGTAACAATTGAAGAGTAATTATATTTAAACATAAAAGTTAATAAGTTACAGATAATGTTTTCACTGATAGTTCCATTCAGAAGACGATAAACAAGATGATTGATTGACATTAATTTTAAGGTTAAAATAGAGAACATAAATATAGGAAAATTTCATGCCCTCATAGCAATCAAAAAGAACAATTTTGTTTACTTTAATATATAATTCAGATTTCTTTTTATAATAATCGACTAAACATTAAAAAAAAGCAATAAAAAATATACGCCCAAGATGTTTTGTTTTTGAAACAAATATTGATAAATACTGATCTGAGAATTTGAAAACAATAAATGGAGAGGTATTTTTTTTTGTCATTAAAAATTTCAGTTTTACAGATTTTTTCCCTGGAGGAAAAGATAGGAGTTCTGTAATGAAAAATTCTTTTTAATTTCAAATGAGAAAAAAAAGCATTTTTTTTCACACATTTAGTCAGAAACACTGGCTAATTTTCTTCATATAACCTATCCGCTAATGAAGTTTTTAAATTTTTCTCCCATTGCATATTTATTTTTTACTTACGGTGAATATTGAAATTAAATACTTAGAAAGGCTGAATTTTTTTTTTATATTGAGTTTTCACTTGAAAGTTTCAATTAGATAGATAGGTATAAAAACTTTATGTAAGTCTATTTTCTCCTTAATATTTCTGAATTCATATATATATATATATATATATATATATATAGTCACGAAAGCAGTCATTATAAAATCACAAATGATTTTATATCAATAACAATATGTTATGAAAAATATAAAATTAGTCTTTAAAATGATATTTTGAGAAATTTACAAACCGGAGTTCCCTACATCAAGTGAATGTTTACTTATTCTTTTCTTTGGAAAAAATGTTTTAGTATAATATTCGTAACAAATAATTTTATGATAAAAGCAATTTACTTTCATCTAGCCAAATAATATATATTTTTTTAAAAAAATCGAGATACGAATTATAAGAACTGAATACAGATATAACATGATAAATCACACACTATTTTCCATCACCTGATTTCAATTCCAAAAAGAAAAAAGAAAAAAAAAAAAAAAAATAAAAAAATTTATAAATTTTTTTAAACCAAATTTTTTAAATTCAAAAAAAAAAAAAAAAAAAAAAAAAAAAAAAATTCAACTAGTTATAAAGTTTTTTACACCAACATAGTTATACCAACACACACATTGATCAACTATCAAATTAGTTAAAACCAAAAGTTATTCACTTAATGGAAATTTAGATTTGTGCATTTTGCTGTAGTTGCGGTAAATCGTTGGGGGGAACCCTTTTTTCGAAAAAAAAATATTAAACATTTATTCTATTTTTGCTGCCTAAAATTAGGAATTATAAAAGTTATCAATTAGGAATTATAAATGTTATCAATTAGGAATTATAAATGTTATCAATTAGGAATTATAAAGGTTATCATAAACATTTGTATAAACCCTGTTGTCTTATCACTTAATTATCTTTCCTTTCGTTTCTTTAATTATGAAAAGAAAAAATACTTTGCTGAAATACGCACAAAATGCTGTACCATACATCGTAGCTGTTTGACTCATGCATAGCAGCTAACAGTTTCGTTAATTACCGTAGCAAATAGTGGAAACTCGGACAATAGGTGTAATGTATGCTGTGAGGAAGGGTAGCCAAGGTGTATGAATATAGTTATGTTCATCTACGTCAGACGAATACAGACACTTGATGTTGTTTTAAAACACAAAGATTAAATATATGACTCAGCGAAATTTATTTTACATTGTATATCTTTCTTTTTATAATATAATTATTTGTACTGCTTCGAACAGCTCAATAAATGTTATTTAGCATCATAGAGTATTTTTTTAAAACTTTTCCTCGTATATTTCGCAGTATAATGGGGTATAAACAAGACCATGAGTAAACTCACTGATTGGATTTTGACCAATTGGTATTTTTTTTAGCGTTTACCTTTAAAATCCATACTGTTTTGTTGAAATTATCATTGTTCCCATTTTATACCTCGAAATACTTCTATTTAATTGTAATGCATGCGTTATATTGTTCCTTTGACGAAATTTATACTATATTATATTAATCAAAATATCAAAAAAAAATAATTACACTCTAATATTAAGACCAAACTACAGTTAAGTTGGTAAAAACTGTCAACTTTTACTTTTCTATCCGAATTCACACAGAAATCAGAGAAATCTTACGATTTTATAACTAATTTTTTAAAATTTTGTTTGTATGTGTATATGCCTCTCCTAATACTTTCCGATACCCATCATTATTTTTGTTGTCTACTTCACTCGCCATTTTCCACCATTCTCCATTGCCACCACTGTATGTTTCACATTGACACAAATAAAAAAAACTACATATAATTTTCGGGGTATTAGCATTATGTAACGGAAAAAAGAAAAAAAGAAATAAAATTCTTAGAGAATATTAATGTAAGAGAATCCTTACCTAATAATTATACAAGAAATTATATTTTCATACTTCTTTTGCACTTGGCTTAAAATTGCAATATTACCAATGTCGTTTCTTTCTCCTTTAAAGTATCAAAATCAATTTATGATAAGTAATATGTTCTCATAAAGAAACTTTTATTATTCAGACACATTATGCAATTGCATTTTAATTATTCGTATTCATATTTCTTTTTAAATTGCCTTAAAAATTTTACTGCATCACTGAAAATACTGTCAACTTTACTCTTAAGACTTTAGAATCATTGATAAATAATGGTGTTTATACATCAGAAAAAACTATTATTCAGAGAAATTCAAAATAATTATATGTTTATCAAGACATAAAATAGTAAATAATTATATATTGATAGATTAATTGTTTATTAAGTTCTCACTTAGATGCAATTCAGAGGCTAAAGGTAACAGACTTCGTCATTTTGAGTTCCGGTCAAGTAACGAAGACGACACCTGGCTTGACGCCCAATCATCAAGCTTCCACACCATATTAACGTGATAACTTTAAACCTCAACAGATTTAATATGCATCAGCCTCTATACAAGACTGGTCTTAAGTGGCATCAGAACTTGAACTCACGATTCTATGTAACAATGCCACCATAAGCTCATGGCCATGATTAGACGGCGACCGAAACCGTAAATAATTGTATAATCATAACAGTTTAATAATGAATCTTGATTAAAACAGAAAATAATTTAATCTTAATTTAAAACTATTTGCAAATAAATAAATCTGTATTATAATAAACATAAGTTACTCGTATAATACAAAAACTATCATTAATTCCTTACCTGAGATATATACCAGAATAAAGTCTAAAAATATGATAAAATTTATTTCATACATAAGTAGGAAGTAATTCAGAACAAAGCATGAATAGGTATTGTAAAGGAATTTAATATACTAACGCGTTGCACGTGTTGCTGTTGATATAACTAGTTGTCATAGCTTAACTTAAAACTGCTTGACTGTCAATCGAACCTGTTATATATAGAAGTGACAGATGTCATGGGATACCTCCAAATATCGTGTTGGACCTCCTTTTGAACTCGATTTGGCAGTGACTCAACAAGTCATCGGAAATCCATTGAAGAAATATTCAGCCATGCTGTCTCTACAGCCATCTATAATTGCGAAAATGTTGTCGGTGCCGGACTGTTCATATGAACTGACCTTTTGATCATGTTAAATTCATGTTTGACGATCTAGATGGCCAAATCATTCGTAGGAATTTTCCACAATGTTCATCAAATCGATTGATCTGGCCCGGTAAAAGGCATTGTCATTCTGGTAAACTCCATCGTTGTATGGGAATATGAAGTCCATGAATATCTGCAAATGCTCTACGAGTAACTGATTATAAACAATTGACCCAGATTGACCGTAGAACCCAGTCCATGACATGAAAAACACAGCCCATACTATTAGGGAGCCACCACAAGATTGTACAGAGCCTTGTCATTAACATTGGTACATTGTCACCCGGGTTCTGTATCACGCTCGAACCCTACCATCAGCTCTTAGCCAATGGAATCGGGACTCATTTGACCAAGCCACGATGTTCCAATCTAGAATCCAACTCATATGTTTACGAACTAAGAAGAAGCACTGCAACCGATGTCATGTTGTTAGCAAAGGTACCAGATCTAGCTTCTTCTGCCCCGTCAACTCCGAATGAAGCAGTACTTTTCTCCCAGACATGTTTGTCGTTTGTCCCAAAGTTGAGAACCATTGACTTAATTTTTTTTGTCCTTTGAGAAGTTCGTTTTATAATCTTCTTTGTTATGAATCGATTGAAAATCCTTTGTAGTTCAAATGATATAATACTTCGATGTCACATAATTCTTAGATTTTGAATCGTATAAATTCTTTATCCGTCAACAGATGTTCATTTTGGCTTATTTCTCTACCATTATTTCCTGGATATTGGCCAGTGTAAACAGTCACTCTTGCTCTAATCTAAAATTATTGGCGGCGGTGATCAGAAAAAGCAATTCAAAATTTTACATGTTACTATTGAAGTAAATAACTTCATTGTGATGGCAATCGCTCTTTCAATATTGAAAAAAGTAAGAGAAAGAAATGTAAAAGAGTACGAATATTCACAAATAATTCGAAATTTTCAAAATATTTTATTAAAGCGAGAGTAAACGTAACTTTAGTAAATTCATTTTTAAGTAAAATTTATTTTTTAAAAAAATATGTGCAAAAATGATATGCTGATCTATGCTTACCAATTATAAGCGGTGGAATTTAAGTTACGGAGTTCTTTTCCGTTTAAGAAGGAAATACCTCCCCATAAAAAAGAAATGTTAATAAAAATAATTTGAAACTTAATAATTATTGTGAATTTAAAAGTCAGAAAAATTAAAGATATTATAATTCCTTGTTTGAGAATGATTGCCTGCTCAGTGTACGGAGAATGAATAGTACTCACAACGGAACACAGAAGTCCAGGCAAGATCTCAGAAATCTCCATTGCCAGAGTTTTCGTAAGCATGCTCAAAGCAGAGAACGACTTTACTGAATCACAGCACAAGGGATACTGACAGCTCGCAGGGGGCGGGGGAAAGTGAGGTGGCAAAAGGCGCGCTCTGATTAGCCGAGCATTCTCGGTAAAAGTTAGGGGATTGAATATCCGATTGAGATTGGAGCCCTATTTAGATTATAACAGGTTCTCACGCGCATTTCCTTTTATGTAACCTCTGGAACTACTTTAATACGATTTTTGATTTTAGAACCTCACCTCTTGAAGAATCGTGTAAAATATAAATGAGCGTTTCTTCATGAATATGATAGAAGAAGTAGAGGAATTTAAGAGATTTATAGGAATACTAGAGAGAGAGAGAGATTGGCTTGAGCAAATGTAAGGCGATATACTGGACGTGCATATCTGACTCAAATCCCATCACTAGATTTTTTTTTTTTTTCCATTCGGATCCAATTGTTTCAACTGTTTAAAGTAACCCAGATAAGTAGAATTCTCTAGTGTAATATTTGGTTCACAAGACACCATCACTCCACATTATTAATTTATTTTTGTATTATTTATTCAAAGCTTGAATTAGATGGTTTAAGATTTTTAACCGATTATTATTGACTACCTAGGTCGGTTACTCACACGGTAACCTATGTGGCCACGGTAACCTATTGGTCATAGTCATGAATTCGTGACTGGTGTTTTTTCCGTCGAGTCGTGGGTACGGGTCACGAGGACATTAAAGACCCGTCATATAACGGGACAGATGCACAGTTTTGAGAAGGAGGTTCCTGCTCAGGTATCGACCTCGTAACTTTACCGAAGTTTAAAATTACGAGGTCCGTCACCAATAGCTCTCGAATTACTTTTCAGTGAGATGTTAATAAACAATCAATCAATTAAAAATCACAACGATGATATAAGTCATTTCAGGAATAAATACCAAATTTAAGAGAATACTTCATCCAACGCCGGAAAAACTGTTTTTATTGTTTTTAAGAACGTGACATTTCAGAAGTGGAGGTTTCTGTAAGATATAGGAAGGGAAGAACTATAATTTTATATATATTGGGGAGGGAGCATATGGGAGGTGAAATCGGAAAAACTACTTATTCTGTAAATACAAAGTAAGGAAAGAAGAAAACTTACATGTTATTCGACTGCCTTTTCGCTTCAAGTTCCAGAAAGGTGTTGCGTGGATATCTAATCTTGCATGATAATTATTGTTAGCTGAACTGTTATGGTGGAAATTGCGTATTACTGATAGATGGATTAAATTTGGATGTGGTGTAAGAACTTTAAACTTAGTATTACTTAAAAATAAAGATAAGGATAGTTTATAAGAATGTGGAAAACAAGAATTAAGCTTTCTGAATAATCGAAAATGTTTGCATATTTTAGAGAGCAGAGATCCAAAAACATTGTTTTGGAATTATTGAAACGATGTTTAGTATTATACAAAGACCGGAAATGCAAATTTTAGAAATTAATATCAATGAGTCGAAATTTTAAAGCATACAAGGTTTCCTCGATTTGCAGTGGAATTCCATACCGATTAATAGGTCGTAAATTGAACTAGTCGTAAGTCGGATTTATATTTTTCAACACTATTCCCCCCTTGAAACGGGTTATAAAAATTGTACATAAAATGCAAAAAATTGATCAGTATTTGTATAAATGTAATACATAATGTGAAAAATACATAATATGAACTCTATCATACGTTAAACAAAATTAAAATCTGAAATCAGGTAACTTTATTTATTATCTTTACATGTCGCTTTGAGAAAATGGCGTTAACAAAAGTGGGTGGGGATAAAATAAAGGATACATGGTGTTAGGTTCAAAAGATTGACACCATAATACGTACATCTCAATAACTATAATTACATGAAGTTCGCTTATGGTACATTTACATTGCTAAGATATATATTTAATTTGATATTTTATCGTCTGCTTTTATTTTAATATCCGAATAGAATATCATTGTCTACTTTAGTATACATAATTTATCGTTCGCTCTAATTTCAATATTTAATTTAATAATTGATTTTTATGGCAGAATCTTCTGTTTTTATTCGTTTTGTTGTTAACTTTGGCAACGTTTTTATACTTCAGAATATTTTGCTTGTGAAAACAAAAATGCATTAGGAATTTGAAGAATATAATTTTTCTTCTTGATTGTAATTGCTTCTGTGGAGCGCGGGGCTCGGAAGTACACTTAGTTTAAGTCAACTAATACGCATTTTGAATATACTACTTTTTCGAGATCTTAACAGTTGTTATTTTAAGCAGAGATTTCGGTGAAATTTCAGATTGCTCTAATATACAAAAATGTCGCATGAAGAAGCTTTGAAAAGGAAGCGAGAATGTATACTAAAGAGCAAACAAAGATCAGAAGTTAAGGAAAGCATGAGAATTATAACAAAAAAGACGAATTAAGAAACGTGCTGAACGCGCAACTACACAATGAGATTCGAATATAGCGATAACTAATAAAAAAGATAGGTACGAAAAATTACTTGAAAATGGAAAAAATAAACAAATAAAATAAATGAATGAAAAAAAAATTAAGCACATGTTAAAATGAAATTAGAAAAGGCAATTTCAACTTTTTTTTGATCGTTTGGGATCATCCTGTGTACAGGATGTTTCGAAACTCATGGGCAAAAATTTAAGAAGTAATATAAAACATTGAAACAAGCAATTTTTATCATACGATGCACATACGAGGAGCCAGCGGTGAACCGCTTGATGGCGCTGTAATGGAAAGCATAAAGCGTGAGTTTTCTTGCACATCTACCGCGGATTTCAGGAGGCAGGGTGACGTAAAGTAATTAGGAAAAGGCCATAGCCTAACAAAATTCTGAAGCCTGACCGTGGTTACATTTCTCGTAAGTACGATGAGTAATATGAATCAAAATTTTTCTCTCATAAAAAAACTTTCTAAATTATTATACTAAGGTAAGTAAAAAGAGGAGTTTACCTTATTCTTACAGAGCATTTCTTTATGGGTATCCAATAGTCCATTAACATAGTTATACATTCACATTATAATGCTTAGTAGGTGTTTGTTTAGATTCCGAATCACTCAAACAATATTTTGGAATGAACAAGCGGATGAATTTGCAAGAGCTGTAATGGAATTTGAGGTAAATATCGGTTGGGAAGCCTCAGAAAACATCAAGCATACTATAATCAAAATAACGTAGAAAAACTAATGGAAACTTTTTCTATAGCAAATATTTAGAGATTTCGGGGAGCATACAGGCCAATGATATAATATCTAACTGGACAATAAACAGAAGAGAGGTGATTCTGGAAGATTAGTTTCTTAGAAGAATGATTATAACTCCTGGATATTTTAAACAAATTCAATTGGCAGGAGAATGTAATTTGCTCTACTTGCAATAAAATTAGTTATCTGAACTTGCGTAAAATGTAACTCCCATAGAAATGATCTCTAGAACATACTCCAATTCGATTTCCGATGCATTATCACCTTCAGAGAACATATTATAGATTGATCTGAGGAAAATTGTTTTTTTAAAAAAAGGAATTATAGCCTTTGTTGCTCCAAAACTCTCATAAATCAATCTACCTATCTATAAAAGTTAGAAAAAGAGAGAGATTGGTTATTATTTTTTTATTTACACATTTCAAAAACATCACAGACAAACTCAAAATATAAGAGTTAACTATTTAAATTTTAACACGATGTTGCATGCTTGATTTTCTTAACTGCTCTAAATAAACGCGAAATATTACATAACAGTTACTCCTCGTGAAAAGGCGCTAAATATCACTGGGCCGGAAAGCTGCAGCAGACATGACACATGTACTTTGACGAGTAAAGATATCGAATGTAAGGAGATGGATTTCCTATGAATGCAAATTCCAGCAAGAATCGCTTCCATTTAATGAAAAATTTAATCCTTATAGGCTGCCAAGATTTACGGAGTGAGATGGAACTTTCGGTGACTTGATTATAATCTAGACGTTATGTTTTCTTAAGGCTATAACAGATTTCAATGTCCTTCATATCTGTCGTTAATGGTTGATTATTTTCAAGTTCTGAAAAACTTTTTTGACCTCTAATTTGTGATAGAATATGGTATAGCCTGTTATATATGCGAATTCAGTAAGTTTTCCGTTTTAGTCTCATATCGGAGAGAAGTGATAAAGTTTTAAATTTTTTTGTGAGAGTTAGAAAAAAAAAGTATATTTCTCATTTTTTTTTCTTGAAAAATTAGTCTTTTAATTTTGTATAAAGAAAAGGAATACTATTCTCTATCAAATTATGATCTTGAAATTACAACACGTCTCTTAAAAAAATGTAAGAATTCGTATTACTTTCTTATGTTACACTCTTGTCCAAAATTATCTTTACATACCAAAAATAATGATATTCCACGAAATATCCAAGCAATGTAATCCACTTTCGCAGACAGTGTGTGAAAGAAAGACAATCCTAAAACGAGTAACACTTTCTAATCAAAAGTTATCAAAACGTTTCTAATATGCAAATAAAGATCTTATGTCATGCGACGGTGAATCAAGTGCTTAGTAAAAGTGAATATCTGAGAGAATTTCTGCAATAAGATGTTTGATTTCAATACGTAAGAGTTCAAAACGGTTATTATAACTCCGAAGTATTATTTCAAGAACCTGTGAATTTAAGAATTGTAAAGGAAGAAAATAATGAAAGCAGCAAGATGTGTGAACATTTCAAGACAAACAATCTTTACTCTTTGGAAATTATTTTAGAAATCTGAAACTATTGTATGGAAGTCTGGACAAGGTTGTAAACGTAAAACAACTGCTTCTCAAGATCGATATGTGATAATAACTCCCCATCATAACATGTAGTCTACTACTTAGCAGTTAAAGAGCTTGCAGCTGTCCCTGGAAATGTCGTATAACGACACATTGTGTACAGAAGAATTTTTTGAAAAAGGTTTTGGCCGTTGGTATGCGTTTCATTGTCTTCGCAACACTATAATAGGTACAAAGAACACCAATGGATCAAATTTCTCTTTACTGATGATGTTTAGTTTAATGCCTAATATAAGAGATTTTTACTTTGGGTGAGAGTCAAGAACTCGAAATCTTCATTCGAACACTATAGAATGCTGCTATTTCGTCAGCTAAAGTGTTGATCGATGGATGTACGCCCTTACACGTTTTGAACAGAGGACATGTGCCAACCAGAGATATTGGGATGAGGTCTTTGAACCTTATGTAAGACATTTCAGAAGTGCATGCGGACCTTATTTTTTGCTTACAAACGGTAAGAATGGAACACATCGAGCAAACCTTGTTAACATATTCATTGGAAGTGAATCCACTTAAAGAATACCTTTATTACAAAAGTCTCCTCCTATGATCTCGATAATGAATTTATGGGAATACCTAGAAAAATTAGCTGTACAGAGGCATCCTCTACCTAGAGCCCTGAAAACAGCATTACTGCAAGAGTGGAACTCAACCCCCTCTATAAACCGTGGTTAACATTATTAAGGCCAGCATTTAATCACATGGATACAAGTCAGGAGCGATCACATACCATATTAAAATCCTATTTTTTAATTTTTTTTTCGAGTTGCTTCTCCTCCCACCCATGAATATTCCTTATCCTTATCTATTATGCTATTTTTAATGCTTCATCCTTCTATTTTATATCACATGCAGTGTTTTTCAGTTTTTCCCTTTGATTTACGGGTGATAATGTTTTGTGTCACTATCTACACAAATTCATAAAATCATAATTTCCAGTTTCGGAGAAATCAGTGATTTTAAAAGGTAAAGATAATTTTATAGACCTGAATGTATTTAAAATGAATTTTTCCAATACATTCATTTTCAAATTCTGAATTTCACTTGACTGCAATTTTGCATTTCACTTGAATTTCTGAAAAATTTCCATATATACTAAACACTTCTGTTACGCACACACTGACTATATATAACTTGTATTCAAATAACTAACGTTATCTTTTCAGAGACGTCTTGTTTAAAATTGAATCAAAGCATTTTTTTTTTTAATTTCGTAAAACAAAAAGCTCCAATTTCGTTTTTAAACATTTGTATCACTGCTTAAAGAATTCATTAGTTTGGTAAAAGAAATATATTATGAATATGTACAAGATGTGGCTATTCAGAATGAGACAATTGCTGTACAAAATCTTATTTTGATTTCATACATATATTATTACCTTCAATATACAACCCTCCTCTATCCCTACAACCAGGGACGTCTTAAGGCATGGGCCAACAGGGGCCGGGCCCAGGGCTTCGCCTATGAGGGGGCCTCTTCTCGTTCTGTACTCGGCCTCAATAAGATCACGATCAGAATAATTTTAATCGTCAAATGTTATTCCTGGACATAACTGGTTGAAGACAATTACTTCCATATTAAAATTTTCTATTTACAACGTTTGCTGAGAATCGGGGAAAATATTAGTTTTATTTCTAACGCGAGTTATGTCCAATTTATTGATAAAAATGCTGCTGGGGGAAGGACAGTCACAGACATAACAGATACTTCTTCCAGCGTCCTTTTATTTATTTGCACACGTGAGTTAAGGATCGCTCATGAATGGATAAGAGATACACTTAAACCCCCAATAGAAGTGATAAAACAATTTCCCGATTTTTAACAGGCTTCAGGACTAATAAAAAGAGGGCTGAAATGATCCTGAAGGAAATCACACTTTTTCGAAGAAACAAGTGGTCTACGGTTCTAAATCGGCAATCATTCCTTTAAATTTAATTTCTTTGAAACCGCAAAAGGTAATTGTGCTTTTATTTTGGAATTGTATTCGAGATTTATGATAATATACAAATATTTGTATCGCATTAAAAAAGTAAATTAATATGTAATTGTATTAACTTTTTTTTATTGACAGAGTTAAAAAAATAGTATCCTGTTTTAAAAAAAATTCTGCTATACTTTTTTGTAAACTTTCTTCTCTCTCCCTCTGAACAACATGAACTAATCTCTTAATTGTTTATAAAATTATATATAAATATTTTAATAGACTTTTTAGAATATTTTTATAGTGATTAATATGCATAATTGCGCTCTTCCTACATTCTGAATGCACTGTGATCTTCCAAAACAATTTTCGATGTGTATTGTCAGTCAGAGAAATATTTTTATTTGCTTCTGATATGGAAAACGCTATTTTACTCGTTTAAAAATTCAAATGACTGTTCGTTTTTATTATTATTGAAAACCAAATAAAAAAAGAACATTTATGAAACGAATATATTACATTACTACTGATTGTAGTTATGTAATATAAATGTAGAAAAACAATCATATAACAGGAATCCTACAGTACGATTTGTTAATTAGGTAAATAAATGCCTGAACAACAATTTGATGTTTTAAGAGTAAATATTAAAAGTGGAGAAATTTTCGGTACAAAATAAGAGGTTTTTAGGGTATAAGAACCCTCACTAGAAATGTTCTATTTGCGCGTGTTTGTTTAATCAGTTAATCAGATATTCCTACAGAAAATAGAGATTTATTAATAATACTTTAATTTTATTAATTTTTTTTTATTTATAAACTTGTGAGCAAGTTTTCTTTTTTTTTTCCTCTTAAAAAGTACAAAAAAAAAAAAAAAAAAAAAAAAAAAAAAAAAAAAACGTATAATGATTTTTAGAACAGTGTATTTATTTATTTACTTATTTTTAGTAGCAAAATAACTATTCTTTTTCGAATAACTCGTCCCCAAAATGTGAGTGTGTTATTTTAAAAAACCTCTTAGTTATTTTTAGGATATAAATAATAATTCGAGATAAAAAACAAAGTTTTTAAGAACAACGTTTTTATATGATGGCAAAGTATATTAAAGAAAATTATTGAAATAATAGTTAAAACTGGTCGAAAATATCTAAATATTACATTGTTAGGCAAGTAAGAACGGTTCCCAAAATTTCAGAGCTCTACCTTGATGCGAAATTAGTTAAATTAGTGATGGAAAATTTGATGACACACTGATACACACACAGATAGACACACACCAAGTGAAATACATAACAACGTTAAAACTAACAAAAACTAATTGATTCATCCGGTAAATTAAATGGTTGGAATACAGTTTAGTCAAACCACTCTTGGAGACAGGAATTATTTGGCGGTATTTTGCCAAATGTGGCTACCCTGGTCCGTTTTACGGACTTAATGTTCAGCCAAAAAAAAAAAAAAAATCGCCAAGTTTGGTACCAATTTTTAAAATCGTGCCTAGTGGTTGGGCTAAACTGATTATTAAAGAAAATATAAGTTAAAACTTGTCGCAAACGTCTAAATATTGCATTGTTAGGCGAGTACGAACGATTCCCAAAATTTCAAAGCTCTAGCTTGATGGGAAGTTGGTTAAATTAACGATCGAAAATTTGATGACACACACACACACACCAAGTGAAATTCAGAAAAACGTTTTAAAAAGGGGAGCCATCATTTACTAAATTATTCATAATTTTTTTGTACATCATCTCGTACAGGTTTAAAAGTGGATTCTAAGCTATAACTGGTCATTTATTTTAAGTTTTACTTGTCATTTATTTTTTGATATTTGATCCTTTTATTTTAAAACTTCACTCGTGTGGAAAATGGGTATTCCAGTTAGTATTGATATAAAACCTTTGAGGCTATTGTCGACACGACACCAAGAGTGTAATATTAATCTTATGGAGTTTCGTACTTTTCTATTTACATCTAGGGTATCTCTTTTAATTGCATGGAATGAAATGAATTCGAAAGAGCGAAAAAAAAAATGTTTCTCTGGTTTTCGATTTTTTAAAAGTGTTTGCAAGTATTTTTAAATATTTTCATGAGCATGGATGCTTAATTAATGATAAATTACAGGCAGAGGATACTCGACTTTCTGCAAAAAATTAAAAATTAAGATGAATGAATTAGAAAAGCTACTGTTTTAAAAAACATCCTTTGGATTGACTTTTTGACACATATTGACAAAGTAAATCTATTTCTCCAAAGTAAAAATATGGATTTCTCGAAAGGTTTAAAATGATTAAAATCGTTAATGATATATATAAAAACCAAAAGAGACTCTTTTGTTTATTATGAGTCAAAAACCAAGGAAGTGTCTTTTATAAAGGAGTATCAAAGTGTTCACAAGAGTGTAAGACAACCCCGTGTTAGGGTAGTTTTCCTTGAAGGAAATAGAGACACCGACACAACGTTTCAAAACAGCAACAGCCAGAAATTTAAAATAGAGAGAAGCCTTTTTACCAATAATCGACTCACTAATTTACAATAAAAAAAGGGGAGGAAAAAATATGAGAAGCTTTTCGAAATGTTTGGATTTTTTCAAAATACTTCTAATTTGGATGAGATAGATATTAAAATAGCATGCGAGAAAATATCAAAATTTTACGATAAAGACATCAATGGAAAGGAAATGAACTTGGAATGTAAGCATTTCAAGTCATACAGGATCATTCATGGCGAAATCTGAAGAAAAAGCAAAGAGAAGAAATGGAAAAAAGAAAGATTAATAAAAAATATAATTCTACTAATGGATTAGTTTTTATTAACGTCGCACTAGAAGCAACACGAGGGCTATATTGGCGACGGACCTCATAATTTTGTACCTCGGTCAAGTGACGAGAACAACACCTGATCTGGCATTCCCCTCTTCTAACTTCCACACCACGCCAAGGGAGGACTTTGGACCCCGATAGATTTAATGTGCATCAGCCCCGGCTACACAGTGGGTCTTTGGTAGCCAAGGATCGAACCAGCGACTGAACGAAAACCACCGGCCACAATTCTACCAATGGAGATGAAGAATAGTTGTTGGGTGAGGGGATTGGAATTGGGATCAACACATTCTTTACATACAAGTGTAATGAAAAACTATTCACTGTGTTTCTCAATATTGAAATAATGAGAATTTTCTTATCAATGATTATTACTAACGCAAGTGGTGAGCGTCCATTTTCAAAAATAAAAACTGGTCAAAAACGAATTGAGAAATCGTATGACTCAATCCCATTCGAATAATCTAAGCTTAATGAGTAGTGAAAATGAAATATTATTAACAATTGATGTTGAAGACTGAATTAATGATTTTACAAATTTGAAATGTAGAAAACGAATATTTACATAAAACATCATTTTACTGTGGATTGATTTTATAGATCATGCATATACACCAAATGCATGCATAATATAACTGTACTTGCATATACACCAAATTAGATTAAAGGTTTGCAGGTGGGACCTATTTTTTTTTGAGGGCCCAGGGCCTCAAGAAGTCTTAATACGTCCCTGCCTACAACGCTCCATGCGAATCTCCCATTGTTCGAAATAGTGTTGGAAGTCTTCTGACAGCTCCTTCAGGACTCTCGCCGTTTCACTTTCACTGCTTCAACGGACTCAAATCTTGTTCCTTTTAATGCAGGTTTTACCTTAAGAAACAAGATAGAAGTCGCATGGCACGAGATCCGGTGAACAAAGCGGATGGTCTAACACTGGAAGGCTGTACTTTGCTAGAAGCCTCTTGACAGACAATGCGGAATGAGCTAACGCAACGTCTTGGTGGAAAAATTTGCTGCATGGATTCTTTGTCAATCCCTACTCTCTCAGCAATTGCCCGAATACTGAGCCTATGGTCAGATCGAACTAGATAACCGATTTTTTCAATATTGTCATCCATTTTTGTCAGGAAAGGGCGACCCAGACGTTAATCATCTTCAACTTCTTCTCAGCCATCTTGAGAATTCTTAAGCCTCTCAAAAACACATGCACATGATACACATTCATTGCCATACACTTCTTTCAACAAATTATTAGTTTCAGTAGCGGTTTTTCCAAGTTTCATGTGAAAGTTCACAACAATTCGTTGCTCACTTTTCATTCTTCCGGCAAAATAAAGAAGGGGGGGGGGGAACCCTCAAATGCAAATGACGGTTTTGGTTATGCGGATTCCTTATAAAGAAGTGAGAGGCTTTACATTAAAAAGAGATGACTTCAGGCTAAACAGCAGTCGGTCGTTGGCGTTTGGCGCATGCGTACTTCTTCTGCAGCAGCGTCAGTCTCGTTTTTTAATAGCCACGCCTCGAATAGTAAGAAAAATGTTAATTCTATATAGTTCAGGTAAGTAATTTTACACTTAATTCTCTTCAAATTGAAGGCTCTGTTCAATAAACCATTTTGATTCGCAGAATAATTATATTAGTCATTTGTGTGAGTGATTTAATTATTTGTGTGTAACTTATGTGTGTGTGTGAATATTTAACAGAATAATTACAAAGCCTAGTTCCTCTAGCTTGAATGTGACGCAATCGTTAAATTTATAATTACTAAAAAATAATATTATTTCTGCAACGGAAGGTATCCTTTTTAAAAAAATGTTCACCGACTAAGTGAAGCAAGGACCACTTATGGACCACTTATGCTTAGTACGAAAGAAATACGTATCAGCTGCATATTTTTTTCATTTTCTTTCTGGGGAGTAAAAATCGACTCAAAAACTGTAAAAATGTCAAAGAATTACAATCTGAAACTGTTACAACAAATTATTTGATTAGTTCTGTCAGAAAGAAAACGTATGTGTTTAAATTTATGTTCAAAATTGAAGCAAGTAGCATCTTTTAAAGAAAGTTATTGCTGCTTGCATAACATTACAACATTTGATAGTTAATTTCTTAGAAGAATTAGAGACATTTTTATATGTAACAGGCTTCGTAATAATTACAGATTAACAAGGCATTTGAAATAATAGCAGTGAACAGAGAAAAATAATAATTAAGCAACATAAAATAAATTCTTATATATATTTATTCTTCTTTTTATTGCTTTGAGAAAGATTATGCTACTGAATCTTAAACGGCAAGAATTTTAACGAATGCATTAGTTTCGAATTTTAATGCAGGAACAAAACATTTAAATCAAATAAGAGAAAATTAGAAAAAGTATAAACAATTTTTAATCTTAAAAATTTACGTTATTACAGACTTATACCTCATAATACTTTAAATTATGCAAATGATTCCAGTAAATATTATATGAGAAGGATGCAGTTAAATGAAAATATTTCATGTTATAAAAGTGTAGTGGATCATCTAATAGACTTTTAATGCATAATGGAAGCCTGGAGGAAATATGTCTTGTAAAGGGAGGATATCCTTCGAAAGACATAAATGCAATTATGTGCAAAATTACAACAAGAAGTTCACATTATTTAAATTAGAAGCTTCAATTTTTTATTGTGGTCAGTAATTGGGGATCGAATGTTATAAAAAAATGAGGTGAAACCAAAATGTTAATTTGTGATATTAGCCTATTTGCAAATTTTCTCATCACTAACCTAGGGGACTTTTTGGTAATTTAAATTTCATAAAATAACAACTCCTTGCAAATTAAAATAAAACGTGATGAAGAGAACTAGACGAAGATGAGAAGTGTAATAAACTGAATTAGAGATAGTGATATATAATCGAAAAATAATTAAAAGGAAAGAGAAGGGAGATAACGAAAAGCTGATAGATATTTGTAAATTGGATTGAATCATCATTTGTATTGAATTAAGTAAAAGCCACTCCTTGTTAAGAGTAATAAGACTTGAACCTGTTATAAACAAGAAGGGCTTGAATCGGAACGAGTGATTTGGTAAGCTAAAACTTTATTATTTGAATAAAAATTAGGATTATCTGAGTTAAGAGGGATTCGAGAGAGAGAGAGAGAGAGAGAGAGAGAGAGAGAGAGAGAGAGATTGCATATACCGTGTTGACAGATAATAAACTGTGTGTTGTCTTCTAATGCATTTTAAATTGGAATTTTTAACTTATTGACTAATTTTTAAGACTCTAAGAAATCAGTGGAGTTAAATAATGAAAGTAGACCATTATAAATTATGTTACTGCTTTCGAAAATATATATTGTTACTAATAGTAAGATTATACACGTACTTAAAATATTTCATAGAATCATTTTAGATTCTCCTAGACTAGGGGTTGGCAGACTTTTTAAAGAGAAGAGACAGTTATCAAGAAAGCAGTTTGGTTGATTGGTTTTATTAACGTCGCACAAGAAGCAACACGAAGGCTATTGGTGACGGATCTCGTAATTTTGAACCACGGTCAAGTGACGAAGGCGATACCTGAGCTGGCTCTTCCCTCTTCTAACTTACATACCTCTGCACGGGAGGACTGATCATTGGCCAGATTTTAGGTGCTTCAGCCCCGGCAACACGGCAGGTATTTAGTGGCATCAAGGTTATAGTGCAGATATCAGAGAACCGTTTAAATGTATACATTTGCGCACCCAGGACGAGGGGGATGGGCATGGCCTCGCTAGCGGTCGCGATCCATACTGTCATTGTTAAATTGATATTTTTTATATTATTTAAGCAAAATTTAACACAAAGTAACATTTTCTATCTCTTTGAAACTAAGAACTATAAAAATATTCATATTTTGGTGGCTTAATGCAAGAAACAACCAATGTGAAAATATTATAATGATAAGAATTAGATTTCCAAGCTTCGTGAAATAATTATACGAATTCATAGGAAAAATACTTTTTTTTCTGGAGATTTGTGTTTTTACTAATAATTAAAACAAATATTGGTTGTTCTTTCTTAATAACGTTATGAATTTTATTAGCCAAACACGCGCAACTTATCTCATTTTCGTATCAAATTGACATTGTTCTTGCAATAAACCACCCATTATTAAGTCCCACTAATTTAGATCCACCTGGTCAAGATGTTGGGTGCTCGCATGAATGCATATTTAATCATGTTTAGAGATTTAGGAGGGAAAATGTAATATCTGAAAAATTATGGATTCTAAGCTTTGATCTATGACCTTATGTTTCTTTTTTAAGCCTTGTTACGTTATGTTTGGCGACAGAGCTCCATAGTGGATCAAAACATAAATTCTCCATTAAGGCCTCCCTCTCTTTTCTTTTTTGCCAACAATAATTTAAATTTAATAATTCGAAATAAAAACCAACGTTTTTAAAAACAACGTTTTAATATGGTGGCAAAGTTTATTAAAAAAATTATTAAAATATTAGTTAAAACTGGTCGCAAATATCTAAATATTGCATTGTTAGGCAAATAAGAACGGTTCCCAAAATTTCAGAGCTCTAGCTTGATGGGAAGTTGGTTAAATTAACAATAGACAATTAGATGACACACTGATACATATACATACAGACACACACCAAGTGAAATACATAACAACGTTAAAACTAACTAAAATTAATTAATCCGGTAAATTAAATGGTTGGAATATAGTTTAGTCAAACCACTATTGGAGACAGGAATTATTTGGCGGTATTTTGCCAAATGTGGCTACCCTGGTCCGTTTTACCGACTTAACATTCAGCAAAAAAAAAAAAAAAATCGCCAAGTTTGGCAATTATTCAAATTGCGCCAAGTGATTGGGCTAAACTGCATTATTTAAAAAAATATGAGTTAAAACTTGTCACAAACGTCTAAATATTGCATTGTTAGGCGAGTACGAACGATTCCCAAAATTTCAAAGCTCTAGCTTGATGGGAAGTTGGTTAAATTAACGATCGAAAATTTGATGACACACACACACCAAGTGAAATTCAGAAAAACGTTGTAAAAAAGAAGAGTTCTAGGCATTTATATTCAGTATTAAATTCATTATTTTAAATTTTATTTTACACTAAAAATATTTCTACGCTTGGTTTCAATCCAATCCAATCATATTTACTGAAGTCTGCCGCAAAAGCCTATGTAAAGAGTCGCATGCTGCTTGCGAGACGCGGTCTGCAGGTCTCTGGACTTGTGCATTGTTAACCAAGAAGCACAAGACTTTATCCAGAGTTAAAGAACACCTGATAAAATCAATTTATTCAAAATTTTGCAATTTTTCATATCGCATCTAATGGAATGTATAGCAAAAAATAGTTCAACTACTTCAAGTTAATATAAAGTACATATGATGATAGTAAATAAATTGTGTTATCTTTTTTTCTGACGTCTCTTCAGTTGTATCTGTGACTTTATTGACTATTTGATTGAACTTTATGTCTATAGATTTAAATAATGAAGGGCAGCCGTTACAAGATTATTAATAATTAGATTCAAAATGCAATAAAAACACTTGTTTTCTTATCAAATTTACTAGCAATTTCGCTTACAAATATTTCATTTGAACTTTATATTGCAGTAGGAAACTAAAGTGAAGCTGAACAAAAGAATCGAATTGTGTGTTCGAATCTTAGTGTCATCAGAGACCATTTTACGGAATAATGAAATCTCTGCATACGCTAATTTCAGCTCAGTCTAAGTCTTCAGGAGGTGTTATGTGGAAGTTAGGGGAATGAAATAACTTCTCTGAAGTCCTCTTGGCGCCTTCATCAAGATTATGAGGTCTGTTTCCAGTCATATTCGAACTACTTTAGAACAAACGTCAGTTCAGTCTGAATTCAAAACACGTAATGAATAATGGAACATAAATTACACATTAACAAGGAATTTTGGATGAGCAACTGCACTGTTTGTGAGCAGTAGAAATTGAAACATCATGAACAAAAGCCGAGTATGTATCCTGGAATACACAGGATTTTACATTGAGTAAGGAAATATTGCTTAATGCTAAATTCAGAAAAAAAGTTTCTGGAATGATATTTTGTAAATAAACGTGAATTACAATCCGGCATGCAATTTCAAAATTCAAGATTAAGGCTCGAAAATCATTATAATTAGAAGATCTGCAAAAGAAAAGAAGACTCTTTTTAAACAAACAGCTTAGAATATTGTCTATTTGGACAGATTTTCTAAGAAAAAGAGTGGATGCGTATGGAGTTAAGAATGAAATAATTGCACCAGTGATAAAAAATATCACAAAACATTTACTTAATTATGAGGCTTGATTGAAAAGCATTTCTTATATGTCACCTAAATTTCACAATTTTTATTGTACCTGAAAGCTAAAGGTGTCCTCTGTGTAATGCAGAATTCACTTTTCGGTGCAGTCACCTCCCCGTTGCTTGCACTCGCGCCAATTCATGAATGGTTGGTAAATCCATTTAAGAAAATTTCCAGTGGTTGTTTTCGACATTAGGATTTAATGACAACTTTTATCTCGTCTTCGGAACAAAAGTGATATCCTTAAAGTTGCCTTTTCATAATTGATTAGCGATGAAGGCAGAAAAGTGCGAAAAAAAGTTATGGTCATGAAGGGATTCTTTTCAATTATGTGATTCGCACAAGGGAAAGATTCACTGATTAAATTAAAAACTAACACCAACTTATAAGTTAAATTATTTTAACAAAATTCAGAAACAAGTTGATAAAACAACAGAGATATTTTGCACATTGCATTTGCTATTTATTAACTCAGTAATACTTGTATTAGGATGGATTTATCATTCATATACATAACGTTATATAAATTTTAATTCATCGATATTTTTGAGAATTGAGTTCAATTCGTTTCATATTCGTTGAGTAAAAATGCTTGTATCGCAAATCGTTTTTCTAATCGAAATTAGTTATTAATCCATTTTTTAATAAGGATGTATTGATAATGAAGAAATATTTTATTCAAATACAATAAAATAAAAAACATACATACAAAGGAGAATCTAAAGAAAATAGTCTTTTCTTCGGACTGTTATCTAAATTTCTCTTGGTATCTTCTTCCAACCCTGTCTTGTTAGAGTTGAAAACTTCGTGATGAATGTATCCCTTGTCTTCGATCAGTTCAGCAAAGCTTTTCACGAATTCTAGAGTTGCTTTGGAATTGTAGAGCTCACTGCCATTACACTTCTGGCAGGGGTGTGAATGCTGGTCCTGAGTAGCGGAATTAAGACGAGGGTGAATTATTACATGCCATATCTGAATCAAAACAACATGTTTCAGCTGTATCTAAAAAAGAGATATTTTATAACTTGAGCTATTCGTTATGGCCTATTCGACCGGAGAGAGAAATTTCTTTTTGCACCCAAACACACTAAGGCAGTGATTTCCAAAGTGTGTGCAAGCTATGCCTTCAGAGTCACCGCGGAATATCACAAAAGCTTTCATAATTACTTCTCAGTAATTATTATGATCAACAATATAGCTATTTGAGAAGGCCATCATATGTTCATTGTACTTTTTCCCCTTTGGTATTTGTGTTTTATTTATTTTCATCTCTGACTCGTACGATTAGTTGTGCTTTGACACAGATCCATCAGAAGTCATTATTACAAAAAAGGCGCCACGAATTGAAAAAATAAGGAAACCACTGCAACAAGATTTTGATATAACTTTTGTGCCCTGTGGTGCCATCTTCCGTTTAGATTAATCATTACAAATTTAAAGACAATTATTTTTGGTACTTTCAGATATCTATTTTTGTAAATATCTTACTGCATTTACCAAAAGTGTTTTGAAATTCTGATGAACATTTTTAGAAAGTATGACTATTTCTTTGTTGAAAATATATGTATGAAAAATTTCCCAATTCTTATGCTTCCTTTTTTTTTATTGAAACTTCATAATTATGGCAAAAAAAGATCGACAATATTTTTCGAATTATATATATATATATATATATACACACACATACATACTCGGAAGGAATAGTCTACAAACTTAGTACCAGCTACAACTCAACTTAGTATGTAAGATGTCAAGATGTAAGCATGCAGAAATGCATGAACATTTTTTAAAATTTTTTTTTATTCAAGTAATAAACTAACTTCTCCTCTTAAAATGAGCGTGATTTATTGAAATATACCGCGGCCATCCTCCACATATACAAGTTTTCTCTGTTTCGTGTTGATTTTTTAACTGTATAATTAAAAAAAAAAAAATGGTAAGCTACAAATAATTTTTTTTTCTTCAAAATGTTACTTTTTACAAATTTCTTTTATGTTTTTAAAACTGAGAGGAAATATCTATGATTTAACGCAATTGCAATTTTTTTTATCAGCAAATTTCTTAAAATTCTTTTATTATCAGGGAACCTAATATTTGAAACCCGGAAACTTACAATAGTTAAAGAAGAAATTTAACAAAATTTGTAATTTAAGGTAATTTCGCTGCATCAAATAAGATGAATGAAGGACTGCACCATTAACGAAAAAATTCTTTTTGTAGAAGTTAATTACTCATGTTAATTAAGTTAATATTTCACTCATTAACAGAATAGTTTATTTCCTATTGTATCGTTAAGAATGATTGCCAATAGCTGCTATGAGAATCGGTCAAGGACTATCTAAGGATGTCCGTTATTTAACGACTGTGTATATATTTATAGTATAAACATAGTATATATAAACATTTTATAAACATGATATAGAAATTCATATTTGCTCTCTTTTATTTAGTTATATTAATTATTTCCTTTTTAAAACGTAAAAAAATGTTGAAGGAATAAATTACAAAATTTAAGTTCATTTTTTAATCTACTGTTTTTTAATACATAATTGTTGCATCCTAATACAAGAAAAGTAATTTAAAACTTGTAAACTTATTTTTTTCAATAAACGCAAATATCATCATCAAAAAAATTCATGACTTATTTTGAGGATTCATTAATTTGCACTATTGAAATTAAAACACAAATATTTTTACTGCGCTTGCGAAAATTGTGGCAAAGTCATTAAAAAAAATATGTAATCAGTTAGAAAATTACGTAACCGTAAGTAAAATGAAATAAAATAATAATAATAAAAAAACGAACTTTATATTTGAATAGTGATAAAAAAAAACAACAAGTAATTGAAAATAAAACCTTTTGTTCGGTTTGTGAAATACAATCTTTAGCGACATCACGATAAAAAAGCATTTAACACAGAACAATATTTATTTAAAATTCTGTATGCTCAATGTAATATTTATTTAAAAGCAAAAAGAAAACGATAAACAAAGAAAGTTCTTTGCAAAGTTTTGCAAAGACCAGATTTAGCCACCCAAGGTAAACTTTGCTTAAAAATAATTATTAAATTACTCAGTAATATATAAGAATTAAATCAAACTAGATGAAATATCGAGAAATGGACAATAGTAAACTTTTCCGATATTAAAATTAAAGGGAACGATAAATTATTAAATTGAATGTATTTAAGATAAATGTAATTAAAATTAAGGCAAACAACAAATTATTAAATTGAATATTATATAAGCTACACGTAATTAAAATTAAAGCAAATGCTAAGTTATTAAACTGAATATTATATCAACTATATGTAATTAAAATTGAAGCAAAGTATAAAAAATTGAAAAGTGATCTGGTAAGCCAAATATGATCCAACTAAAAAAATAACTTTAAAAATATTTTTCGATGGTTGCATAAACATATTTTCAAATATTAGAAAATTATTATAACAAATAGGAAGAAATGTGAATTATGGTTTGCAGAAAAATATGGTAAATTCCAAAAAAAAAAAAAAAATATTTAAAATGTAAAAAAGGGACTTTCATTATTTGTTTAAAAGTGAAGCAAAACAAATGTAAAACTTAAGGCTCCCGTCCACTGACCATTTTGAATTCGTGAACGTAATGTTAATCATATGGAATTTCTACTACCATTCTCAGATCTTTCCTATGTTATCTATTTGATGCAAAAGAAAGCATCCAAAAGAACAAAAAATAACGAAGCTTTTTGCAGAATTACATTTTCTCCCCGATTTTTGAAAATATTTTTGAATATTTTTTTCTTAAAGACTAGAAAACTCACAAACTAATTAATAAAATAAGGGTAAAAATATTTTTAAGAATAGGAAAAAAATGTAACTTTGTTGAAATATTCACACTTTTTGCTCCTTCGGGGCCCCTCTTTTGCATTCAAATAGATAAAATAGTAAAAACTTGAAGACGATAGTAGAAACTTCTTAGGATTAACATTACGTTCATGAAATCAAAACGACCGGTAGACGGGAGCCTCAACTGTGATCAGTGGTGAACAACTCATTCTAAAAGATTGTGTAACTGTTAACTGTATTGAAAATATAATGTAAAAAAGACCTGCTTTTGCTAATCGACCAGAACGAAAAGAATCTTGTCTCAACTTCATGGCTAAAATTATTCATTCCATCACTGAGGAAAACGAAGAAACCTTATCAAAAATGAACTATCACTCGTCCCATAAGTTCCCGTGCTAATGATTCGTAAAATTGTCAGACAAAAACAACAAACTTTAAATTACAGCTAATTTTATGCTAGTGGTAAAAAGCATTTGAAAAATATCACAGAGAAAGAGACTTTGAATTTACTTTTACAATAATTGTTCCAAATGTCCTTATCTTTCTTGGAAGGAAAGCTGAATTTATCTGCGCATTTTTTGAGAAACGCGTTTCAAAAGTTGCTGGGAATGATTTCTTGTTCCCTTGAGTAAATAAATTTTTTTTTAACCATCTATTGTTAGGGGATTATTTTCAACAACTTTGTTCTTTAAATATTCCCACAGAAAGAAATCAGGGAATGATCAAGTCAGGATAACGGTGAGGCCACAGATTTATTAAGATGATTCGATCAAAAAAAAAAAAAAAATCTTGAAGCATAATACATGGTTTTATTACTCGTATATAGCACCCTTTACTTTAAACCAAGAACCTCGTTTCCCTGAACGGAATATTACCTGACTTTTTTCTGTGGAGATATTTGAAGAACAAATTTTATGACAACAATTCCCAAACAATTGAATTTTAGAAAATTGTCATTATTCAAAGGATACATGAAGTTATTCTCAGTATTTTGAAAAACTTTTCTCAAAACATGCTCAAACGAGTTCAGTTTTGCCTCTCAGAATATGACTGTTTATTAATGTCACATTGAGAAGCAACACGAGGAATATTGGCAACAGTTCTCGTAATTTTGAGTTTCGGTCAAGTGACGAGGATGTTCTTTCACTGCTCAGACAAGAAGCAACATCATGACACAATAAGCAGTTAAAAACACTCAATTACAAAGTTAAAGACTCAATTATAACAACATACAATATATCAGAATCCGATAGAGGGGTGCTATCACTTGATGCTCCGAGGGACCACTATCGAAAATTCAAACCCTCAATTAGTCAGGACGGCTGCTAGAATTGCGGTGCAGTGGACGGCTACACGTGTAAAATTGTGTTTTACAATGGATTCAAAAGATTTAATTACTTGAATCAACCAAGGAATAAATCTACAATTTGTAGTGTTTCTATTGAAATGGATACGAATGCCTTGCACATGAACTATTTAAGCTCCAGTATTTCGTTACATCGGGTAGTTTCACTATTATAAAAAATGCTGATAAATGATCAAAGGGCCTCTTACAGACTGAAGCTGTAACTTTTGGATTTCTAGGACTTCTAAGTTATGGTATTCTGCTAAACAAGATGTAATCACGAAAAAGGGTTTTCAAAAGTTAATAAATGCACGGGAAGATTTTTATTTGCTTTATTTTTCCTCTTTAAATTTCAAGATATTTTAAAAAAAATTTGTTGATTTAAATACGGATACCAAAATCATCGAAATCTTTTAAAATAGATTCCGAAGAGTAAGCAGATAGGAATTAATTTCCCCCAAAAATTCAATTTAATTTTATGACGATTAAATAAATATAAAATAATTTAAATTGGTGGGGGACAGTTACAAATCCATAGTATGAGAGAGAGAGAGAGTGGCACAGTGACCCAGCGGTCATGGTTACGGACTCGCGGTCGGCGTTGTTTTCGTCATGTCAGGTGTTTGAGTCTTAAAGACTCTCTGTGTGTCAGGATTGATGCACGTTAAGTCTCTCGAGATTCAAGTCCTCCTGTAGATGTAGTGTGGAAGTTTGGAAAGGGAGGTATCGTTGACTGGGGTCGAAAATTGCGAGGTCGCCAATAGCCCTCGTGTTGCTTCTCAGTGCGACGTTAGTAAATAATCTGATGACATTCACCAGAGAGAGACTTTCGCAGACATTACATCGAAGAATTCAAGATGGTTGGTAGGTAAGGATCTTAACTTTTAAAATGAGCAGTGGTCGCATGAACTGCATATTCTCGATATCGACCTCATTGTTTTCGGCGAGCATCATATTCGAACCCCGTTTCAATTAAAAACTCGCCGTGTCGAAGGACTGATGCACGTTAAATCTGTCATGCCAAAGTACTCATTTTTGGCGTGGCGTGGAGTGTTGACTATCGCTCAGGCAATGACGTCGTAATCTGACCGTGGTTCATAATTATGAAGCGTATTATCTATGGCTGATGGATCTGATATCGGGCAGAAATTAAGCAGCCAGGAAACAGTCAATAAATATATATAAATATATCCCTTATGATTCAATCAATGAGTTACTGGGAGATAACAGATTTTGTTGCTCCACATCTCTCAAAATTCAACATATCAATGAGTAATTCTTTTTATTAATAATTAGCTATTTTTAACAAAGTATTTAAATAAAAAATGATTTTATTAATTATAACATAGAAATTTTTCCTCATTGCTGTGAATCAAAATATCCCTTGAAAGGTGAACTTACAATAATTAATAAAGATTCTATTTTGATTTAATAATTATTTGTATTTTAATTTTAAAAAGATAGATGATTGTAAAGAGATACAGCAATTACCTCTATTAGTGAATAACTATTTGGTGACAAATTTAATTTTTAGTGTTATGGAAGTTTTTTATAAACATTTCAAATATTAATATTTCTTACGTCATCAACTTATCAACCATCTTAAATTTTGTAATATTAGTTTCATAACATTTTATCTATATTCCCAAATATAATCTATTTAATTTATTTCACAGCAATGCTTTCCATTCAAAAGAAGCGGGGAGGGACACCAAAGAAGCTATTGGTTGGTAGTCCTTTTTACCCACGGATTTTAACGAAGTATTTTGAGTAGTTTTCTTAAAAATTATCTGAAAATTTGCAACCGAATTATTGAAATAATCCCAAAATACTAATTATATTTTATATATCTTTTTACATCTTATATTAAAATATAATTAGTTTAAAAATATACTTTTTTTTTCACTTTGTTTAAACTTTTTTTTCTTTTGCAATAAAATAGTTTAGACTATAAAGAGGTACTGAAAAACTTATTACAGGATTAATATTATGATTGAAAATTTTCGGGATAACTGACAGTTATCTTAAACTTCTTAGTGTTAAGTTTATTACAATTATTTTCTTAGGTTATTAGTAGATGAAAAATTACTGTTTTCGCAATCTGATAAATAGTTTTGCGTTTACGTTCAATTGTTTGACATATTTTTTCATCAAATTAGAAAAATACATTGTTATACACAGACTAAGAGATCAATAAATTGTATCCTTGATTGTATAAAAAGGAAATGCTCTGTGACCAACGGGAAGAATGTAGTCTTGTAAATAAATTCTTGCTGCTGCGTGAAAGTAAAGAGAAATCTATCTCAATCCATCTTTCTTCCAATAGAGATTCTGTCAACAGGGACTGGAATTCATTACGGAATATTGATCCACCGAGACATTTTCAAAGGACTCATTTATATGGAGTGTTTCCTAATAATATGCTGTGTTCCTCTCTAATATGCATATGTTAGCTTATAATAAATTTGCAAATTAAACACGCAAATTTACTAAATTTTGATATCTGTTTAAATCAAGGGTATGAAATTCATATAAAAAGAATTATAAAGGTTCTGTTAACAGCGATTAGAATTCATTACGGAGTATTCATCCAGCGAGACGTTTTTTAGAGGACTCATTAATATGGATTATTTCCTTGTAATATGCCATGTTCCTTTCTAATATGCATATGATGCTTTAAAATTAAAATTTCAGATTAAATATGTAAATCTACTAAATTTCAATACTTGGTTATCAAATTCATTCAAAAAGACCTATAGAGATTCTGCCATCAGCAACTGGAATTGATTACTGGATATGGTTTCAATGAGACTCATTTATGAGGGGTATTTCTTACGACATGCTACATTCCCTTATAATGTGCGTATGTTCCCTTATAATAAATTCGCAGATTAAACACTCAAATTTACAAAATTTCGATATCTGTTTAAGACAAGGTTGTCAAACTCGTTTCTAACCACGGATCAATTTCTGATAAATAAAAGCCTCTTGGCGATTAGGAAAGAGAGGGATTGAGAGAGAATTTTTTTTAATTCTATTTTTGACTCCTAAAACTAGAAAATATATACAAAGCATTTGTTAACGCTATTGTTTTGTAATATTTACCCTTTATTACTTGGTTCTTGCATCATATCTATTAATATAACTCCAATTGAAGACATGTAAGAACAAAAGAAAACAGTTTATTTATTATCAATGTAGAATAACTAATGTCGCTCTCTCTCAACCTCACTCACACACAATCCTAATTTATGATTTCAATAAGAAATCGCATCATACCATTTAATTCATTCTAAATTCAACAATTCTCACCTCAAAAACTAAGTAACTTACTATTTTGAGTGGAACTCTACAATCTACAAAACGAATAAGAGAATTTCTAGTCGAATTACAATTATCTGCCACCAAAGGTTGTTATCCTCTATCTCCTTTCATTTCCCCTTAATTTTATATATTATTATATATGAATCACTTTACTTTACTTCTATCTTTATCTAATTCACTAGTAGCGCTTCATTTTGGTTGGGAAGAAATTGTAATTTTACGCAATTCAAATTAATATAAAGTCCCCGTGGTTAGTGAAGAGAAAATCGCAAATAGTCCAACTTCACTGTCTTATCACTAAAGTAATTTTCTTTTCGTTTTTTCCAAAAGAATTTACTAATGGAAGTAAGCCTAAAATGCAATGCCATGAATTTCAGCAAGTTTGTTAGACTCATGCGTCACAGCTAACAGCTTGTGAGGTAGGATCGCCTAGGTCAGGGATGGCGAACCAATGAATCGCGACACAATATTTTGGGCACGCCACCGATCACAAAGTTCACTATGAAGCATATTACGAATGAACCCGAGTGATCCTACGTAACGGAGTGTTTGGGCATTGGGCAGAGGGCAAGAAGCGCTCTCGTTTGTTATTGTAGTTACATCGTGGAATACAACGGCTAATGACGCATAGTTTGTTTGTGCAAAGCATAATAGTCAATTTCGTTGACACAACTCTGTTTTAAAGTTTATTTGTGTTATATTTATGATTTTTATATTTATGAATATCAGTAATCTTCCTTTAATATGGCTAGTTTAGTAAAAATACAAAAAGTTCAAGATAGTAAGTCTAGCAGAGAATTTCAAACTTGATGGACTGAGAAATATGGCATGATTAGCAAAGGTGACAAAGCGGTGTGTATTTTATGTTCTGGAACAGTGATATGTAGAACAACGTCTGTAAAACGACCTTTTTGAACAAATCATAAATTCGTTAGTCAAAATAGAGAACCGGACGAAAAGGAATTAATTGCAAGTGCAATGAAAGACTGAAATAAAGAGTCGACGTCTATGATTAAGTACGTTGTCAAAAATTGTCATACGAGCGTGGAAAGTTACTCGGCTGCAAATGTCATTGCTCGGCATACTAATCCTTTTCAAGAGGGAGAGTTTTTGAAGGAATCCTGGTTAGCATGCACGCCCTCACTTTCTGATGATTTCGATAATAAAGATAAAATAATTCAGCGCATCAAAGATATTTCTCTATCTAGAAACACAATAAAAGAAAAAAAATCTTAAAACTGGCCAGAAATGTAGCAGATCAACAAAAAATTGATATTAACTCCACTCCTTTTATATTGCTATGTCTTGACAACAGCACTGATGTCACTAAATCTGCATGTATAGCCGTTTTTTCTTGATATTGCGAAGGGAACGTCATTAAGTAAGAATTATTTACTATAATATCATTGCTAACAACTACAAAGGACACAGATATTTGTACGGCTGTTGAAAATTCGCTTGCTGAGAAAGAAATTGTTTTGAAAAAAATTGCTTCAGTAACAACTGATGGTGCTCTAAGTATGGTGGGCAAAAAAAAAAAAAAAAAAAAAAAAAATGATGTCTTAAGTTTATTTCAAACAGACGTAGGACATTCAATACTTGAATTCCCCTGCATCATTTACCAACAAGTCTTGTGTGCTAAGAGTGGTTTAATATCTCTTGATAATGTAATGGCGGTAGTCACAAAAATAGTCAATCTCTCATTTCGTCGCAGGCTCTAAATAAGCGAAAGTTTGATGCTTTGTTAAGTGAAGTCACCTCAGTGTGCAATGGCTTACTGGTGTATAATAATGTTCGCTGGTTGAGCCGCGGGAACGTACTTCAAAGGTTTGTTGATTGCTTGGAAGAAATCAGACTGTTTGTGCAAAATGAGGGGGAAATTGAACATTACCTATAGTTGTTGGATGTTACGTGGCTTTCAAAATTGATTTTTTTTACAGACATATACCAACGTTTCAATGAATTGAACGTGAAGCTTCAAGGCACAAATAAAACAATTATCGTCATGATAAATCTCATTCGCGCTTTTGACGGCTAAACTGCGTGTTTTCAAACACACACACGTACGCCCGCCCGCCCGCCCGCACACGCCCGCACACGCACAGAGAGAGAGAGAGAGAGAGAAACAATATTGTTACAAGGAACTACAAGTATTTTCCAAACTTGAAAAAAATATCAACGATTTAGATATACCTGAGAAACCAGGCGAAGAAACAGTCACTGAAGAATTTATTTCTGTAATTGACTTTTTTGTAGTAAATAAAAAGTTTTGAGTTGATAGTATTTAGTATTATTATTTTCCCTATAATCACGAAATCAAAATTATTTGATGGCACGTCTATGACCTCATTAAGCATTTTCTTTAGAAAAAATGGCACGTTGATACAAAAAGGTTCGCCACCCCGGCATAGGTGGATGAATGTGTGGTAAGGTCAGGGGGTGAAAATAAAGACACTTAACGTTGTTTTAAAGCACACAGACTAAACATAAGTCTCTGAGAAATTTATTTCAAACTTTATAGATTCTTTTCTATAAAACAATTAATTTTATTTCTTTTTTCTTTCTCTTTAATTTTATTGCTTTTTTTTCTTTAATCAAGCAAATGCACTCAAAAAGATTATTTAATTTTATTTTCCTTCGCATATTTTGTAGTATAATGGAGTATGAAACAAGGCCATGAGTAAACTCGCTAATCAGATTTTGGCCAATAAGCATTTTTTGGTGTTTATTTTAAACAAACCATACTTTTTAAAATGAAATTTTCCCTGATCATTTTTGATTTTCCGAAATTCTACTATTTAATTGAAATACATGTGTAATATTATTCCTTTGAGGACATTTATATTGTGTATGAGATGTGAATATCAAATAACGAGACTGACGCATGCAGAAGAAGCACGCATGTGCCAAACCCCAGCAACCAGAAGTACGTTAGCGTGAAGCCTTCTCTTTCGAATGCAGTGCCTCTCGCTTCTATAAGCAAATCCATACAGCCGAAGCCTTCATTCGCATTTGAGCCTTCTGTTTTTGTTTTTGTTTCGCTGGAATAATATGTGCAACAGTAGAGCTACGAATTGCTGTGAAATTTCTCATGAAAATTGAAAAGAAAGCTACAGAAACTCACAATTAATTGGATGAAGTGCATGGCAATAAATGTCTATCGCGTGCACGGGCTTTTGAGTGGTTTAAGCGTTTTCAAGATAGCTGAGAAGACGTTAAAGGTGATTCAAGCCCAGGTTGCTCTTCCACGTCAAACTTTGATGACAATATCGAAAAAATCGGTAATCTGGTACGATCTGACCGTCGGTTAAGTATTTGCGTGATTGCTGAGACAGCAGGAATTGACAAAGACCCCTTATGGCAAATTTTACATAATAATTTTAACATTCAAAAATTTTGTACCAAAATGATACCTAAAATTCTCCCGTTTGAACAACAAGGAGCTTGCAAAATTATTTGTTCTGACACTTTGAATATCATTGCAAATAACCCAAACTTATTAAGTAGGATAATACCATGTGACGAATTGTTACTTATGATCCTGAAATGAAGGTCAATCCATGCAGTGGAAGAACCCCTCTTCACCGAGAACCATAAAAGCTCCAATGAGCAAATCAAAACTCAAAGCAATGATGATTTTTTTCCCTCGATATTCATGGGATTGTGTACATTTATTGCGCTCCTGAAGGTCAAACTATTAAACAATATTACTACCTTCACGTTCTAGATGAACTCTGTAAAAGAATAAGGAAAAAACGTCCCAAATGGTGGAAAAACAAATCATTCCGCATTGTCTGTCAAGAGGTTTCTAGCCAGGTACAGTATCCCAGTGTTAGACCATTCCCCTTATTCACAGGATCTTGAGCCATGCGACTTCTATTTCCTAAGATGAAATACGCATTGAAAAGAACTATATTTGAGTCCGTTGAAGCTGTGGAAGAGAAAGAGGAACACGTCTTGATGGAGCTGACAGAAGACTTCCAGCATTGCTTCGAACAATGGAAGATTCGCATGGAGTGTTGTAGGGATAGAGGCGGGTTGTGTATTGAAGGTGATAATAATTAAATATATATGAGATCCAAATAAAAAATTTTACTGCGTCAGCCTCGTTATTTAATAGCCACACCTTGTATTATTAATCAAAATTTCAAAAAAACATTTACTCTCTAGTATTAGGATCAAACCACATTTAAATTGATATAAACTTTTAACTTTTACTTTTTTGTACAAATTCTCACAGAAACAATTTAATATTTTATAACTAAATTTTAAAATTTTGTTTACACATGCTTGTACCTCTCCTTATATTTTCCGAAGTATCCATTATAAATTTTTTTGCTCCTATTTCTATTTCCCTATCACCGATAATGCTTTTGATGGAATATAGAAGAAACTCCGGTACTCATTTCTTCTTTTTTTTTTTTTGTTCACCTTCATAACTGGAGTACCATTAATTGGGATTTGATTTGTATCATAGCGCTTATGTTGTTCATGGTGATGTGGATGGATTTCGTGTGGTAGAATCATGTGGCATTAATGGCATTATTACATATCAAGAGGATTATGTTATCTTTTGTAAAATATTCTAACTCACATTTTTTTTGGAAATACGTTCGTCAGAAATTTTTCGTTTCGTTTTACTTTTACTTTGTTACGGTAAAGACATACTTAATGCGAGAGCATAAAATACGAGAGCAGTCGTTAAAACAAAATAATAATTTTTTTCAGAAAATCAATTTTTTCCCATGAAAATTAAATAAAACACAGAATAGTTGCAAAAATTAATTAGTGTAACTTTATTTTACTATTGGATACTAAAATATTCACTGCTAGTAGATGGGAACGTCGATTGAACAAGAGACTATGGCCATGGTAGTCAAGTGGTCATGGCCACTAGCTCGCGGTCGGCATTCTTTCCATCATGTCGCGGGTTCAAGTCCTGATGCCGCTAAAGACCCTCCGTGTAGAGGGGCTGATGCTTGATAAATCTGTCGAGGCTCCAAGTCCTCTCGTTGGTATGGTGCAAAAGTTTGGAGAGGGAGGTGAGGATTCGGGTGTCGCCCTCAACGCGAATCATCGTCGTTTTGACCGTGGGTCAAAATTACGAAGTCCGTTCCCAATATTCCTCGTGTTACGTATAAGGGGCGACTTTGATAAACAATCAAGTCAATTAATAAGAGACTACTATTATTCAACTGAGGGTTATTGTGACTCCTTATCAGTAATTATGTGTAATTAAAAACTCTATAAATGTAATTACGTATTAGGTGAAGAGATTTTTCAGGGACTGTGCTGGAGCCACCCAGTCTAGTAGGGATTATCCCTACTGGTCTGCGTTCGTGGGAAAGTTGATTCAGTAGATTTTACGAGCACGTGATCGCATAAATTATAAGATAAATTGGAATTGAATAAGAAAATTGGAATGAACTCTTTACGATGAGTTAAAGAATGGGAAAAATTAGACACACACACACACACACACATATATATATATATAATATTGTAATTTCTTTGTTACATTTTGTTATATTGGCTCGGTCACAAAGATGATGGTTGAAGGCCGCGAGTTTGACATGCTTGGCTTCAGCGTATTGAATATCAGTTTTCAATATGAATTAGAAGGAAATATTGTAATAAAATATCACCGAAGTTAGTTACGTTATAACGTAGGCGTTATCACATTTCCCCTTCAAGTGAACTTTTGGAACTTTTAATGTGATGTTGTTTGAATTGAAAGTTTCTCCTTATATAAATGAAACATGACTAGCATGGATTTGATTGAATTTTTGAAGTGTTATGAAGTGCAACGTTTGTTGCGAGAGTTAATCAGTAGGATGATGGCAGAGATAGTGAGCTGAAGTTATCAGTGTGAGATATCTGTATCATATCTGCGCAGAGTAAAGAGATTTAGAAATGAATACAGATTCGAACTCTCATGTATTGCTATTCGAGCCCTCATGCATCGCCATTGTACTGCAATTCGAACATGATTGGGTTCGATCAAATGAGTAATTAGTTATTATACAAAACTTTAGATTCTAACGCGTATAGAGCATATCCATAGATATAGCAAGCTAGGAATTGGCTGATGATTATTCATAAATTTGAATAAAAGAACTTGTTTATAATCTTCAATTGATTTTCTACTCACTTGACTGTTGATTCGTAAATCTATTTAAGAATAACAAGAGAAGGGCGTAATAATATGACGTTACAATATTAAGTTAAATTGCTTTTCGTGATCATTACTAATAGTAATTTTATATTTGTAGTGTGTGGTCTTTTGTGTAAGTTAAGTAATTAAGTGATATTTCTCCCAGTGTTCATTCTCATTACCTTACCAAAGCTTTGCATTACGTTGTCCTTTCTCAGTAGTTAATCGTTTTGTTTTAGTACGATGTGAATGAAAACGAACAGCCAGACAGAATCGTGGTTAATCAACGAGGACAATTCTAGAGTTGGCAGCTCGTTACCTATATTTTCGCAACACGTAAACTTGAGGACTTTGACTCAATTTGATCTACGAGGGGGTAACGTAAAATCTTAATTATTACTAAGTAATAACCGAATTATTTGGTTAAAATTTATTCTGCATATTAATTGATCTTCATGTACATAATGTTGTAATTTTCAGCTATTACTGTTTATTTGTTTGGTTTCAGGAAGCCGTAGAGTGAAGTAATCCGCAGTATAGCAAAATTATAATTATTATATAGAGGAATTGTAAAGTTTTGAGTATTACTAAAACAATTGAGAAAGAAACTCAATTATTTATTTATTATTCTTAAGACTTCCCTCTATACATCTAGAGTTATACATTTCTCCTAGTGTTTCTGACTTTTTGATAGCCGTCATTTTAGAACTCAGTAGAACTTTTCATATTACGGGTTACTTCAATCTACAGTTCCTCGAAACCAAATAGATCAACATGAAAAGCTATAATTTACAACATTGTGTACATAAGAATCAATTAATAGGTAGAATAAATTTTAACTAAATATCTCGGAGAGGTTTCTTAGTAATAATTAAAACATTACAATACCCTTTCGTATTGTGCTGTAGCCATCCTCGATTATTTCAAGAGAAATCAAAATTTGAACACAGAATTCATTCGCCACTAAATTCCGTCTCTTATGACCAAGCTACTGTTACGGAAAAGAACTCAATTATTACGGGATCTATCTACTATTACGGAAAAAACTCTGTGATACAACTAAAATAAAATTCTTCGGTCGTTGGTCACGTGTTTCAGCCCAATGTTAATGAAATATAATTATGTAGCTAATAATAGTTCTCAGTTATTAAGTGATATTCAAATTTCGAAAATGAAAGGTTCGTCTTTACTGGCAAACTTAAACTTTAAGAAAATCAAACACCTGTCGTGTCTCTCTGTTGCGACATTAATTAAATGTATTACATTTTTATTGTACATGTTATATTATATAACAATTCAAAAAATAAGGTATCAAAATTTATATTGATCAAATACTCTGATTTACTATTAAAATTTTTAACTATCATTTGTTTTTCTGTTCTGAATATTAAGGAATTCACTTATCAAAATTGAATATAGAAGTTATAATTATTATTATATAGACTTCATTATTCCTTTACAGGGGAAAAAGTGCACGTTTTATTTAAAATAAATAAATATAGTGATTTTTCCTGATATTCGTAGTTTAATCTATTTATCAAGAATGAAATTTTCTGGGTTGATTGTTCATAAACATTTCACTTAGAAGTAACATTAGAGCTATTGGCAACTGATCTCATAATTTTGAGCCTCGGTCGTGACGAGGATGACTTATGAGCTAGCACCTCCCTCTTCAACCTGCCACACCACGTCAACTGGAAAATTTGGAGGCTAGATTAGATTTAACGTACGTCAGTCCGCTACATGACAAGTCTTCAGTTGCATCATGTCTCTTCCATAAGATTTGGCGCAAACAAAGTCGGTCGGGAACTTGTGACTATGACCTTTCGGCTACTGCGTCCATAAAATTTTCTGGACCAAGTATTAGTGAAAGCCGCAATCTTTGTGATAAATAATATAGTGGAAAATAGGCAGGAATCACTTGAAAAGTTACATTTCTTTGGTTTTTTTTCATTGATCAATTTTTTTTGTAGATAAAAGTATAAACAGCACTATAACTTTTAAATATATTAGATAACTTTTTTTTTAAGAAATTGTTATGAAATGTAAAGATTAGTTTTCCAATTCAGTTTGATAAGAAATCATACTGCTCTATTAGGTCAATGCTGCGATCAAAATATAAATAAATATAACTCTGCTAATTTTTGTTTTATTGTAACACACTTTCAAAAAAACATTATCTTGTCCTCAGGTGATAGCTCCACTTCCTACTAAAACTTTAAATCCAAAAACATGACGTAGAAAAAAATATCGATTAAACGGTCTGTCTATTAACAACAACCTTGCACGTTCGTGTTAAACACCCGCTGCATAGAAAATAGACAATTCCTCCATATCTGCATTCCCATTATTTAATCCCGAAGCAGAAATATAATACTGCAATGAAATTCGTCGCACGAGAAGCTTTAAACAAATTTCTGAACTCCGCTTTAGGAAATTTCGTACCTTAAAGTAACAACATAATTCACATCGTAACAACATAATTCACATCATTTTCAAGATCTTCGGAATCCAAACACAAGTGGACAGTAAATTAAAAACAGAGTGTGTTCTGTTTGCCATTTGCATGAAGTCCATAGTGTTACATTCGCGGTTGTAGGATGGATGGCTCCATTGCAACGTCCATCAACAACCAAATAGATGCGCGAGACGCCATTGTATTGTTGAAACGTGCGAAGTCAAACAAAGACTTTCTCAACGTTTTGTTAAAAGGCTTCGTATATATCACCTGTTTATCGTGGCTGAAGTAATATAAAATAGGTATTTGCATTTTCCTTTGGGATGCTTCGCAAGACGTTGCAATACAGGTTTACCGCTTGTTTTGGTTTTGTCTATCAGGGTTGAAAGATTTTATATTGTGCATTGAGTTTTGCAACTAAATTTAAATAGTGTCGCTCGCTAGGTTATAAATATCATATATTTAAACTATCCAGGGAATTTAATGTATAAGTAAATAAAACCAAGAAAGAGCGTAGATTTATTCTGCATTTGAGTAATAACTATGCATGAGGATTACATCGAGTGAATTATTATGGAATTTTTATGATTAATGTCATATATTCTCCCTATGTGTAACTGAATAGGCTTGTATTTGTTTCCAAATGCACATTCAGAGATTACTCGTATGTAGGTAAGCAATACTAAATCACAGAGTAATGGAATTACAGAAATCATTCTTACTTCTTGTAAGAGATGCTTGAAAAAGCTTTCAGTTGAATCTTGAGGAAACTGTATACACTTTAACCCTCAAAAGGTATCTAAAAATCCCGTTAAACATATCATGGCTGTAATTTCTCCCACCCCAGTAAAAGAAATTTATTTTATAAATTTAATAAAGGCATGGAAGGGAGATTAGATATATTAAAAAATTATACAATTATAAAATTTAATTTTTACAGTTATTATTATAAATAATATTGCGGATGATAGGCATCTCTTCATCACTGAAAAATTCAGCACTTTATCAAGCATCATTATCATTTAAATCTACATAACCATTCTCCAAATAATCGACTTCTAATTTATCTTCTTCATTATCACCTACATTGTCCGCATGACCACTAAAATCATCCGTTTCTAGCATACTTTTCCTCATTTCATCTTTTTATCAGGAACGTCAAAAATTATCTTCACAACAATGAAATACATAAAATAAAAAAAAAAAATGATCAAAAGCACTTCTAAAAAATATATTACCTTACCTCTCAGTTTATAACTGTCTTACTAGCAACAAAAATTATTGCTGCTGTACTTAACAGAAAATTAAATCTTCATGGAGTAATTTTAAAAATACTTACGGGGTGGAATATCACCCTAGAACAGTTTGTTTGTTCTTCAACTAACGAAGTACATTACAAAAGTAAATTTTTTTTATGATAGCGGTATCCTTACTGAAGCAATAAGCGATTACAGGAAAAATCAAAATTACCAGTAATACGGATTTTTAATAATATTAGAAAACAATTTACATTGGGGGGGGGGAGATTTTCACCCATGATGCCTATTAAGGGTAAAGAACGTTATTTAGGTTGAGTTTGAAGATTTGGCATCGAAAATAAATGTTCAATTTAAGCAAATAGTTATCCATCTTTACAGCATAAATTCGGATAGCAGTGCTGATGCACGTTAAATATGTCGAGGTCTCAAGTCCTCGCGTCGGCGTAGAGCGGGAGTTGCCAGCTCAGGTGCCGCCCACATCATTTGACCGTGTCTGAAAATTACATGGTTGGTCGCTGCTTCTAAGAGCAACATTAATAAGCAATTATCAGTATTACTTTTGCACACATATACATACTAGTGAGCAAAACTTTAGAAACTTTTCAGCATGTGCTGTAATTCTGAAAAAAATCAACTGGGTTACATTCACACACACACACACACACACACACACACAATAATACTACTACTACACAATAACAATACTAAGCCAATACTGCACACACACACACACACACACACATACTAGTGTGCAAAACTTTAGCAACTTTTCAGCATGTGCTGTAATTCCGAAAAAAATCAACTGGGTTACATTCACACTACAGAGACTCAATGTAGCACTTAAAGGATGATGAAAGCATTGTTATCAAAAAATGAATGTACGCATACATTACAGAAGAAGCGGGAAAAGGTTTTTTTTTTTTGACAGAATGGCGTTAGTAAAAACATTGTACGGCCATGAGGAAGGGCAACAAACTAAGTTCCTTAGAAGAGGATATGACCTCTCTTAACTGCAATAGTTTCGTGGCACCGTCTGCTAAAATAATAGTGAGTTATAAATAATAGTGAGTTTGATAATCGCTTGTTAGTTAGTGATAGAATCAACAAAATAGAGTGAGGCGTCGGATCTCTTTGTTCTTAATCTAAGAAGTGTGAAGAGGTGTGAAAAGGTATCAGGGATCGAACTCTTAATTCCAGTAAGTCTACTCATTCGAATCCAACTGTGTTGGTAAGAGTTGACTTAAACTGATACCCTAAGCGTTAGCTCAAACGCATTTAAAACGTTTAACAACAAGGAAATTTTAATATTGAACTAAGTGCATAATAAACCGGTTAACATTATAAATGAATTCGACTTTTCTTTCTGTTGACTTTTCTTCCATTATTAAGCTTGTTTAAAAAACTAAACAAGCTTAATAATGGAAGGTAAACCGATGAATAACCAATGAGTGTTACAATGTTTACAATTCCAATCCATCTCAATACCCCCAAAAATTAATGGAGAAATGAGAATATGCCCTATTTAGATACTGTTATAAAAATATGGATAACTCTCGCACAACATGACACTTCTAAAACGCGATTTTGCTTTTATGTAGTTCGAGAATTGGGAAAATCCAACATATAAAACCGGAATTTTGGAACACTGTTTCACTCTTTAACGCTGTTTTGAAAATCAAATGAATCCCCATTAAACACTTTAAGTTCTTACAAGAAAAATTCAAAATTAGAGGAAATCCACAACGATACGGAGCGAATTAAAAACTTTTAAGTGTTCAAGATATTTCAATAGAAAATTTTTCATTTAAGCGAGGTACCAGATTTGCAAGTAGAAATTTAAAATTTATTACAATTTATAATAGTGGGTCTTAATTATTTTTGGCAAAAATAAAATTTTTTAAAAGACATAATCTCGATTTAAAAATAGATTATTCAATATGTAACATAAACACCTCAACAAGGAAAGAGGAGTTTATTTTATGCAAACTCCTACAATCTTCACTTTTTTTTTTAAAATTAAAGCAATTAGGTCATAGTTTAACATTGTGACGTCTATATACTCGTCTATATGTTCATGTAAAGAAAATCACATAACTCTAAAATTTTACAGAGTACTCATAAATATAACATTCTATTCACTGAATATAATATTTCTTAAGTTTGAATTTAATAAAATTTATAAGTTTTTCAATTGTATGTTTCAAATTTCGCATGATTTTTCTACAAATATTGTGAAATACCTAAAACATCTCAATGTTTCTTTAGGAAAAAAAATGTATTCACTGCGAAGAAAATTACCTCTTATCAGAACGTGAAAAGTATCAACATTATATTAAGGAAAAAAAGTAGATTTTTAAGAAAGTGCCTAAGAAAGTGCATTTTGAGAATAACGCAAATGCGGATATGTTTCTGTTTGGCGTGGAATGAAATAAGCTTTCGAATATTAAAAGCAAACAATAAAATACTAAAGTAGACAATGAATTTTTCAAGCTGTCTATATATTTCAACTGTTCAGATATTTAAATTGAAACAAATGATAAATTATAGAATTAAAAACATCTTATGAGAAGTATAATTATTGTAGTCATAAAATTAAAATAAAACAGACCATTACATTACATATTGCATTATTTTCACCAAATGTAACATATACGAATTAACTTCGATGCTTTTTGTTGTTACCCGTATTTCCCAGAGAAGGTCGACTGTAAAATGAATACAATAAAACACACATCATTCCATTCTCGCTCTTAACACATTCCACAATGGCCGTTTAAAACAGGCACCTCATAAATAAAGTCGAACGCACGTGGTCATGCGAAATGCGTCTTAACCAGCGCCGATCGAGGAAAATGCATGCAACAGAATGGCCAATGTTTGTGTAGAGGCAGGTGCATTGCTTCTGTAGAAGGTATTTTAGTTTCCGAATCGATTTCCCTTCAAACTCTGCTCAAGTGAATTCACGATCTCATTCTTTAATCTAAATGTAGCTAATGCATTGTAAGATATTTTGAGACAATTACAGATTTTGACGGTTATATTTTTGTAACATCTTTATATGGAATAAATATTTTTTTTAGCGAGCTGTTCTTTAAAATAAAGTGAAAAAATTTGTACTTCATATTTATACAAATTAAGTTTGTTGAAATACATCTTTCGCTCAGTATAGCATTAAGTTAGATCACAACTTCTCGAGATTTTTTCACTTCGACCTCATTTACTCGATAAAGTATTTTTTGTGGTCTTGGGTAAAGAGAAACATACTAGACAACGAATTAAAAGAGTTACTAACAAATAATCATAACGACAATTTATTTGAAAACTATTCTTTGGTATACATGCAAAAGTTGTTTAACCATCCATACAAAAAAACATTATATTCACAATAAAGTGTTAGGTGGTATGTTTATTTTCAAATGAAGAAATAAATTTTGGATAAATATTAGACACTGTACAGGATATATATTTTGAAGAGTGGAACGTTAATGTTGAAGGAGTTGCCAAATTGGTTTTGAATTAATTTTTAGTCGTTGCATGTGCCAAATATTTTATTTTTCATCATTATTTTGTTTTGCTAAAACTTCTATAATCCCATAAATTAGTTGAGATACTCCAAATGGAGTTATGATCCACATTTTGAGAAGTCATACGCCAAGGCATAAAAGTTTTTTTAAGATAAAATTTTTTGTGAATGTCAATGATTTTTTTGGCTTATATAGTGATGTGTTATCATAATTTATGAGTAAACAAAGCTAAGAAATATACCAAGAAAAAAGCTAGTTAAGAATATTCTTAAAACTGTTATGATGCCAACAATTTTGTTTGTAGATACTAAAATTTTTTTCTATTTTACCTGATCTGCTTAGGGCTCAGTAGCCGTGGGATATTTTTAGACGTAACACTGTCAGTTTGAAAATGAATAACTACTGATCCAGAAAATATTTTGAAATACTTGACTTACCTAAGTCGCAACATTATTACACAAGTTTTAATTTTGCTAGATTGTGGAGAAGGGGAGTGATTTGATTGGTCCCTGAGAAAGAATGAAGATTTTTCTTGCAGAGTGAAATAATTAATCTTAAGCTTTCAACCTTAAAGAATTTCATTAAGTAACTTGGTTTTCCAATATTGAGTAAAGTGTTGATATTTTTATTTATTGAGCAGTATTTGTCTTAAGATATCTGTCTATATCATAAATACACGATCGCAGATATTTAAGTTGTTGCTTTCATATATATTCTTAAAAGTTTTAGTACAATTCTTATGAGGCTTTTCTCATTGTACTTTTGACATGGTTTTGAACAATTTGTAAATATCGTAAATCCAGTGTATAGCATGGACTTCTAAAAGAAAAAAATAAGATTAAAATTTATAAACATTCAATTAACGCTGAATTGAAAATGATAGGTTTAAAAATTAGGAAAAGATAAGTATAAAAAATTAGATTTCCATAAGTACCTGAATGCTGTTTATTTTAAAAAAAATTACATGCCTTTGGAACTTAAAAATTTTCATTATGAGATAACATCATATTGTTATTCTATTATATCTTCAAGCATATCAACAAATTTTGTTTAATCTTCACTCATATCCATAAGTATTCTAGATTGTTAGATACATTACAGCTTTTAAATGACTTTTGAATTATGTCAGGTTTAATTTAACCATTAACCAGAAACCTTAATTTGAGGATGTACAATTTCAATAAATGATAATAATGAGCATAATAATTATTATTAAAATTAAATATATTTGCTTAATTATTAATTGTTTTATTCGGTATATTTACCGTTATAATGATTTGATAGTGTGAGACAAGGAAGCTACATTACATCAATATAAGGAGTCTAGTATACTTTCGATGCTCGATTGAAAAATAATATTTCAATGCCATAATATTTTTTTTTATTTGTTACCCGATTTTCAAAATAATTGCTGCACCTAGAATCTGTACGTGTCCTATATATAACGCATTTGTGAACCACCCAAGGGGCTACTGTTTCAATTAACCCAAAAATGTCTCAGCTGATCACTTCTCAAAAATTTATCTTGTTTTTGCGTTAATTTTTTATATCTGCTTTCACCAGTAACGAACTTGATTGTCAAAAATACGTCATAATAAATTTTTCTTCAATTTTTTTATTGGACTGAAATAAAACATACGCAATATATGTCTGATACCTGCTTTCACCACTAATGAACTCAGTTTTCAAAAATAAGTTGTAATAAATTTCCCCTAATTTTTTTATTGGATTGAAGTGAAATAAATATAAAAATTAAGTATTTTATTTTCTTATCGATTTATGTATTACCTTAAATCATATGTAAACTGGAATCAAGATATGACTGAGAATAAATAACATTATTCAGAATTTTAAGTTGTGAGGCCCCCCCCCCCCCCCTTTTTTTTTTGTTTTTGCCTCAAGAATTTCAAACTACGTCTTTTTAGTTTGAATGTTTTGGGGTCAAATGACTTTAAAATTGATTTTCTATTATTAGTCACCCAAGAGGCTATTGTTTTAGGTGGATCTCTTTTGGCGTACCAGTTCATTTTTCAATTTCTTTATCGTTTGCTTCAATTTTAATTACACTTAGCTTAAAATATTCAACTTAATAATTGATCGTTTTCTTTAATTTTAATATTAGAAAAGTTTACTAATGTCCATTTCTCGATATTTCATCTCGTTTACTTTAATTCTTATATTTAGTTGTGTAATTTAATAATAATTATAAAAAAAAAAGCTTACCTTGGTGGCTAAATCTGTTCTTTGCAAAACTTTACATAGAACTTTTAAATTTTTTCTTTTGTTTTCAAATTTTGTTGAGGGACAGAGAGCTGAAGATGATAGTGATCCACTTGGAGATGAGAGTGAAGCTCCGAAACGTCTTTGCATCCGATCCTGCACCAAATAACTTTCATCTTTCCTCCAAAAGGAAAGAGCAACACTATCATTTCCATTCTGACTGCGAAACAAAGCTCACATTAAAGATTGGTGTCGAGAACAACCACCGGATATCTTCTCTGACGGTTTTGTCTGAATAGTCAAGCGGTGATGCAAGTGAATGAAAATCGACGAGGAGAGCGTCAAAAAGTGTACAATGCATCATGTGTGTTTGAATATGTGTAGGTTTCAGGTACAGTTAAAATCTGGTAAAATAGTAAATATGAAAATAAAAACTAATGAAAATGATAAGTATGGTCATGGAGGCATTATTTTTCAATCAATCCTCGAATTAAAGCAGGAGCTTTTCCAAAACAATCGATTTTTAACTTATGAAGGAAATGCAATTTTTAAACTGCTTTCATTGTAAGAAAATTGGAAGATATTTAAAAATCTTATTAGAATACTGTTGTATGTTTTTTTTTATTTATAAAATTACATATATACTTTCCCTTGAAATAGTTGCAGAGGTAACTTTGTGGTCATGGTTGCGACCTTCAAGGCCGCCGTGTTTCGTCGGGTAGTGGATTCGAGTTCATGTGCAACTGAAGACCTGCCATGCAGCGGGATTGATGCATTTTAAATCTTATCAAGTCCCAAGTCCTCTCAGTCACATGGTGTAGAATTTTGGAGAGGAAGGTGACAGCTCAAGTGTCGTCCTCGTCACTTGATCAAGGTTTAAAATTACTCCGTTAACAGACATCGTGTTGCTTCTCAGTGCAACAAATAATCAGTCAATCCCCTTGAAATAATGAAATTATGCTTATTGTAATGAGAAATATTAACAACAAAATTTTTACCGAAAATATCTGAACAGACACGCATTGTTTCTGACATTCATTAGAAGATCGTGTGCCAGAAGTTTGTTGATTTAAGCTAAAGGAGAAATTGCATAGGTAGAAAATAAGTAGTTTGAAATCCACTGGCTTGAAAGCTTATCATAATCTATTCAATCACTTCAATGGATTCAGCATTTCCATTTTGATATTAAGCGAACTTTTCTGCCCTTTGGCGATTGGATTGACTAATAAAATCATAAATCTTTGCTTCCAAAGAATAAATTGAAAACTTGATAATTTATAATAATGTATGATTTAATATTTCTCTTTTTTTTAAAGTTATTACCAGTATATATCTTACACCGTAAAATGTCCACCACATAAATATATATTGAATCCCCTTCATTTTTGAAAATATCATTAAAAGAACTTGTGAGACTTGAAGATAAACTTGTTTGTGTGTGTCCTTTTTCTTCACCCGATCTTATATTCTGAACTTCTCAAAAGAGATAGTAAATATTTATTCGTGAGATCTATATATAGTCTATCGATCAGGCACCGTGGACTAAGAGTACTTTAGGGTACTTTCGAATTAGAAATTTAGAAAGGGAATCTCTTTTGTCGATTGAAAGAGGTGTTTTTCTTTCTAAGCCTTGCATTGGGCCTTCGGGCGAGAAAGTGTCAAAAGATAGCCAATAGATGCGATCATCTTGATTATTCGTTTGTATCCATCTGGCAACTTTCGCAGTAAAAGATATTATATATATATATATATATATATATAGTTAGAATAATATATAATTGAAAAAAAGATTGTTGAAAATATTTAAAATTTATATGAACTAAATTAACAAAGAAGAATTCATTAAAGCTACAAGATTGCTTGCATATAAATTTTTAATCAATAGAAAAAAAATGAGATTACATTTTTTTAAAAAGCAAAAATATGGAAAAATAGAAAGTTACATAGCCAAAATAACAGGAAAGAGAATTTAATTGAATGAAAATAAGGAAAGATTGAATAACCATAAAATAAAAGAAAGTACAAAACTAGGCATGAATTTTTTTTTGGCTACAAATAAGAAATATAAACCCAAGCAAAAAAATGATACATAATATTTATAAAATCTGAGCCTAGCTCATGACAGATTGGCAAGTGTGATTATGGTATGTATGACTTGGTAGACTACAATGGAAATATTCAAGTCAAGTCCACGAGTCGACTTTGTGGATCTACTGTTGTTTAGTGGATTTCAAAATAGACCATACTTTACATGATGATCATACAAGTAAGATTTATAATGCATGTAAGATTTCAAAAAAAAAAAATTATAGGATAATCATGTTCCTAATAGCTACAGAAGAATTTCTTAATACTGTTGACCATGTCTGTTTTATATGTGGGTAAATTGTTGTTACATAGCAAAAAGTGTAATATAGTATTCCTATAAATAGACATATTCAAATTGCTGTTCCAAAAAAGAATTCTAATTATGTGGAATTATAAAATCTTCTCTTTTATCACAAATATTACATTCAGTTTATTATCAACAATCTTAAATCTATATCAAGAAATCCATTTTTATTTGAATTAAAATTCTATAAGTTAAGGTAATTTGAATAGGATGTAATATTTGTTTTAAATTAATTACTTTTACCAAAAATAATCAAATTATCAATGTAACTATATATAAGTAATATATATATATATATATATATATAATTATATATAAGTAAGTCATTATATATAAGTAATATATTATATTATATATAAGTAATATATTATATTATATATAATTAATATACTGCTGTTTGTAGAAAATGCAACACCATGAAAGAATCATCAGAATCAAATGAAATTTAATGCAGAAACGACTTGTACTGATACAAATAAATGATGAAATTTTCAAAACAAAAGAAACAAATTAAGCGTCCGAAATCAGTATTTGGTGCAGCCACCCTGCGCTGCAATAAGTGCTGCTATACGACGTGGCATGGAGTCAAACAGATGTTGAATATCTGCTTGAGGAAGAGAATTCCATATCGCTTGTATGCGCAACCAAAGTTCGTCTTTGGAAACTGCAGGACGCGGATCACGAGCGAGACGCCGACCAACCATATCCCACACGTGCTCAATAGGCGACATATCCGGTGAATAAGCAGGCCAAGGAAGAAGTTGCATGCGTTGTGCTGAACAGAAGTCTCGAACAGTCCGCGCAACATGTGGGCGTGCATTATCCTGCTGAAAGATAGCTCCAGGGATGCCTTGAAGGAAAGGAACGACTTCGGGCTGTAGCACTTCACGGACGTACCTGTTGCTATTGAGATTACCCTCAATTCGTATCAAATTGGATCGTCCATGATACGAAATCGCACCCCAGACCATAACTCCGGGTGTTCGACCACTATGTCGTTCAATAATACACTCAGGAAGGCAGCGTTGACCGGCATAACGTCTAACACGAACACGGCCATCATGGGTCCACAAATTGAAGCGTGATTCATCTGAAAAGACAACTTGGTGCCAATCAGCTCGCCTGTCTCTGTGCTCAAGAGCCCACTGCCGACGCAGCCGTCGATGATTCGCCGTGAGGGGAATCCTGTATAAAGGCACCCTTGCACGCAATCCACGGCGCAGCAGACGACGACGAATTGACGAAGCCGACAATTGTACACCTGTAGCAGTAGACCAACGTGCTGCCAGCTGCCTGGAGGAAGCTGTGCGATCATTCACCGCCATGCGGAGCAGGTGTCGATCATCGCGCTCTGACGTCACCTTCTGTCGTCCAGTGCCTGTTTTTCGAGTTGTTCGGTGCTCGTCGCTCCACTGCTTCCAAACTCGCATCACTGTGGAACTGTTCCGCTGCATACGAGCTGCTATTGCGCGATAGGAAAATCCTCCTTCTCGAAGGCCGATTATCCTCCCTCGTTCAAACTCCGTAAGTTGCTTGAATTTCTTATTCTTCCGTCGTGGAGGCATACTCAGGTCTCACTAAACGTTTGCCACTAACAAATAATCATAGACTTTTTTCAACGTCCCGCTACAGCACTTTATTTATACGCTTTCAGCATCAATTCAGAGGGCGCTGCGCGCGCCGCGCACGCGCGATGGCTCTGAAACTTTATTAATTTGCATAATATCCTATAATTGACATTTGCTGCGAATTTCATTTGATTCTGATGATTCCTTCATGGTGTTGCATTTTCTACAAACAGCAGTTTATATTATATTATATATAAGTAATTATTTATTATTATATATAAGTAATTATTTATTATTACATATAAGTAATTATTTATTATTACATATAAGTAATTATTTATTATTATACATAATTAATTATTTATTATTATATATAAGTAATTATTTATTATTATACATAAGTAATTATTTATTATTATACATAAGTAATTATTTATTATTATATATAAGTAATCATTTATTATTATATATAAGTAATAATTTATTATTATACATAAGTAATCATTTATTATTATATATAACATTATATATTATATATAAGTAAGTTAATTATATATAATTA
>BMAW01102332.1:340510-379980 GCA_019974015.1 Nephila pilipes | reverse complement strand
ATATAACATTATATATTATATATAAGTAAGTTAATTATATATAATTATATATTAGTAAGTCCTTATATATAAGTAAGAATCATTTTCAAAAAGTTACTTAAAAATGAACATAAAGTTTAGCAAAGAAATTACTGACAGGATAACACACACACTCTGAGGCAGACCTCTAGTTTGTTTATAAAGATTTTGACCGAAAGTAATGAATGTTTTTGCAATATAAGTTTAATCAGAGGATAAATTTTTTCGCGTTTTATTGCGTTATCAAAATGAAATTTTTGTACAAAAATAAAAGAACTCTAATTAAATCATCAATATCTATGGGATTGAAAAGACCTTCGAAATCTTAACCGTATACAGAGAAAATGTCTCTATCCTTCAAGACCTTAAAAATAACAAGGATGTTATTAATTATTGTAGTTTGTTCAAGATTATCAATATTTTGTGAAGAACCGATAGTAAAAGTCTGCAAGACTTGGTGATGTTACAATTATTGCCATTTGAAATACTTCAAAATTTAACTGAAATTTTATGAAAGTTTTGCATTAAAAATGTGGGAATTTGATACTGGTAAAATGACTACCCAATTCTTTATTAAGTGCTGAAAGGAGATTATTATTTTCACTATTAATATATTTGGACATTTTTCATTGAAAAACACCATTACACAAATCCCCGTGTACCACAAAGTATCACACGGAGCTTACAGAAGCAAATGTGAAACACATTACAAAAGAAATAAGCAAGAAAAGAAAATTTTAAAGAGTTTTGAAAGATTTTAATTATTTATAATGAATTTACAGCGAATCTATAAAAATAGTCATAGGCACTTCTGGTAAAAATCTGGTGTAAATTAATATTAATGTCTTTAAGTACCGGTTTTAGGGCCTTTTCTTCATTGACAAATTTTGAACAAGAAAAAATACATCTTGAACAATTTCCTTGCCGTTAGTGCTGCAGTCACAGGAATTGAATTTACTCAGAAAACTTTTGAAGTTTTCATGTCCAGTGAGGAATTGGATCATATTGTAATTAGTAAAAAAATGATGGCACGACAATCTCATTTTAACTGAAAAATCTTTTGATTAAACTCCCTTTATTTGAACGGATGTACTTCTGGCTCCTCGATTGTAACGTATTTTCTCGCATAGCCTTTTAATAAAAATATATAGGGATATTAACAGTAATGTTGATTTTGCTCTTGGTGGTAGTCTTTGCAAAACATCGGTCAGTTTGTTTCGAACAACACCATTGTACCCACGAACAAATGCAAAAGCAACCGAGTTGTTTTCATCTTTTAGGTTCTTGAGTTGTCTTTGGATCTCGACGCTTATGTAAGTGCATTTTAGAGCCTCCAATGATGAAAGGGAATCGGTACAAATGAGATAATCTGAGACGACACTATTTTGTTCACTTATTCATTTTATTGCGAAGTTTAAACATAAAAGTTTAGCTATAAAAACCGTTGATTCATCTCTAATTCTAAGTTGAAGCGACTCGAATTCAATACTATTTCTGATGACAACAAATTCGATACCCACTCTGCCATTAGTATAGAAAATAACAGGGCCATCATTTGTAATTTTGTTGCTAAACTGAACAACAGTGATGACGTTTCTCTCTGAACGAGGAGAAAGAACAGATAGAGACAGAACACTATCATGATCAGAGATGGATGAAGCAGATAGGTTTTCTCTAAAGACAATTTTATGAAGAATGGCATTATCGATTGGAGGGAAACCAGAAAAGGCATAAGCAGACTCATAACTTATAATATGATATCCGCTTATGACCCGGAAATGTATCCCTCTTTGAATACGTCACAGATATTTACAATTTATCTTCCTCTTAAGCGCCACACCCCAAACTTTAAAGCCATACATTATGAAGGTTCTATTCCTAGCTTGCAAATGAGCGAACGTACGTTGAAATTGATACTGTTCGTGTTGCGAACAATTCGACTTAATCCATGTCTGTGTAAATTGTCACATTATTCTAAAAAGTAAGTATCGCTTCCAAGAAAATTTATAATTAAGTAGAACTCCAAGATATTTCATTTGCTTTATCATTGCCTAGAGAGTTCCGACGAAAAATAGCTGAGATGCAGACATTCGGAAAGCATTATTATTTAATATGTGTTCACTAAGCAATTTACAATTATAAAATTTACATATTATTGCATATTTGGTAGGAAACTCTATGTAAACCACCACAAAATCCCTAGTATAAAATGTTTCTCAAAATCTGGAGTATTTAACGAAAATCTCATAATTGATACAATCATGAATGAAAATCAATACAAACCAGAGTTTTAGTTGTTAAAATTATTTGGAATCCATTGAATAAAATATGTGACTGTAAATGTATACTATGCAGAAATGTTTTAAAAGATCTTCACAACTAGATCACTAACTAGCTGTCTTTGTAAACCTAATGTTGTGTGGTGGATTTGTTTTTGAATTGAAAGATCTTAAAATTTCACGAAAGTCCTGAAAGTATAAGACAACATTTTTTTTAAAATGTCACAATTCCAAAAGATATCAGAAAAAACTCTCACTCCTCAAGATGTAAATATCAAAAATTCATATAAATAAATTTATAAAATAAAGATCCTAATGAGAAAACTTACATAATATTATAAAAAAACCTTTCTAGATATCAAATCCAATTTACTTAATCACATTTCATTATCCTCCAGAATCCCCTAAGAACTCCCCATGGGAAATTTTAAAAACACATCAAAATGGACCATCATACAAACTATCGGGAATATATTTTTTAAGAAATCTAGTGGATAATCACATTCAATACATTATCCCTATAAATTTCTTAATACTATTGAAACACCGTCTTTATCATGAGTAGTTAGCGATTTATTACGATGCAAAAAGTTTAAAATAATGTTTCTGTATATGAATAAGTAAATATTACTTTCCCAGTAAGGCATTTGAATTACCTTAAACTTAAATGTATATCTTTTGTCAAATAAATTACTATAAATGGCGTAATCCTTCAGCTGTAGTTTTGTATCTAAATATTCAGCTTTACTTGTATCTGAATTTGTCTGCAATAAAACCGAATAATTTGGATAAAAATTAATGTTCGGCTTAAAATTTTTACATTTACTAAAAATTATTAGGTCGTCTGTAAATCTATATAAAACATAAAGAGAGTTGTTCAAGTATTTCGATTCATAAAAATGTAAGTACAGATTATCTAAAATGTTGCTAGCTGGTCCTCCTTGAGGCAAGCCCTTTATCTGTCTGTATATTTTCTTATTGAAAACTATATAATTTTCCTGCAGTACTAATTGTAAAAGGTTTTTAAATTTGCTCAGTTTTATCGTATTTTCTATGTTATATTTATTATAGAGTATCATCGGAATTCTAATCATATCCTCTACATAAACAGATCTTGAAAATCATAACTATAGAATATCTGGACTTGGGTATTGCCTATGGAATTAATTAATTCTATACTATTCTTAGTAATAGCAGTTTCTTCAAGTTTTTCCAAAATATTATTCAAAACATTCTGCAAGATTTTACCAGATTTAGTTATGTATGTATTATATCCACTTGTGTTATAGTTCTGAATTTAATTGAGTTTTTATGGAATTTAGGAGTTAAGGAAACTTGAGGGAACTTTTTATTATTGAACTATAAACCAAGTTTTTTTTATGAAATGCAGCTAACCTATTAGTAATTTCTCTGTTTTCATACTTTGAAAGAGCAAAAGCTTCATTATTCTGAAAATATTCATCATCTTTTTAAAGTAAAATTGCCAACAAATAATTGTAAAGTTTCCAGGGACTTTATCTACTTATACTATTATAAAAAAATTCTGTAGATTTTCTAAGGTAGGTCTAATATCTGAATTTTATTCCATTTTTAAATCTATAAGTAAAATTTCTTACATCAATGAAGATTCTATCCTTAAATTCTTTAAAGATCTCATAGGGGATACTATATTTGATAGCTATTTTGATAGTAAAATTATTAAGATCCTTACATATTTCGTTTTTAGCTACATAATTACTCCCCGTTATTAATAATCTATAGCCTGTACCTTTCATCATAATATTTCTTAATTTTCCATCATTAATTTAATCCAAATCTCCAGTGACCACAAGGCCATGATATTCATCCACATAGTCACAGTACCGCTCACACACACACGCACATTGACCTAACACTTCCGAATCCATACCAGAACTATAATTAAATATTATTTTGTTGTACCTAAAAGCACTTTTTATAGTTATATTTTTAATTGGGAATAATGAAAGTTTTTTTTAAAAAGCATTTGAAAAAATTATCTTATTGAAATATTTGTTTAAAATTCGAAATGTGCAATATTCCTTTACATTTTCATCATCTTTATGCATCTTGATATTTAGTTTATTAATAATGTAATTACTTAGGTCTTTCAAAATATAATTACTTTTTCATCGGGTAGCTTTCCAAGTATCTCCATAGCAACTCTAATTTCAGCTTTTTTCGATGCGAATATAAAATATTTAATCTTTTTAATGTTGAAGTGCTTTTTAAAATCTTCTTCTAATTCTATAATGTTATTCCTGATGATATTTGTGTTCATATGTTTCTCTTTTCTTACGTTTATCTCTATTATTTCTTACATTTTTAATTTTACAATTGTCTCCAGTATAAAAACATTCCATAATATCTTTTCGTTTCATCAACTACAGAGAATTTCTATCATAATATATTATATTTAAACCTTATGGGTAAGTAGTCTTAAAAATCCTATATAGAAATTTTCCCATCACAACCTTTTCATTTTATTGGGAATAATCTTAATTATATATAAATAAATGTTATCAAATCCATGCATATCAAAATACTCGATTTCAACTCTACAAAATTGATTTTCATTTTGGTGTCTTTGAATCTGATCTATGCTGATTCATTCTAATATTAACATGATTATATTTTTTGACCTACATATTTTATTCACATGTTTTACATTTCATCATATAAATACAGTTGCTCATTTTGGAGAAAGTGAACTGGGATTTTTCCTCTCTCAGTTCTGTACCTATCATGATGCATGTTTTGCATCTTTTATCACTACAATTTCTAAATTTCTATTTTAACTCACTTAAATTCTGAGAGTAATTATCATAAAAAAAAAGTCGCACACACATACATGTGAATGTGTCTTACAGGAGAGATGAATGTCGCAAGGTCGAGTTCACTGACGTCTCGTTCCTTCAACCTAATCTCCACGCATTTTCTTCAGCACTAAGAACATTAGCGATCCCTGGAATCAAAAGAAACAAGTGCATACATAGAAGACACACACAGCTTATAGATACTGCAAAAGTTATAGTATCAGGTAACAAGTTTTAAAAAAATGATATCGGTATAGAAGCATTACTTTTCAATCATACCTAGTACAAGTTTTCACACAATGAATTTTATTTGATTCTGGCCCTATCTTCAATTGTTAGAATTATCAAAACTTGAGTTTGTTTTTGAAGAGAATCTTAATTTTATTTTGTGACTCTCATGCTCCTCTACTTTCATATATATTTGAACAATCACATAGGCAAGAGTCATGAATTACTTGTAATTCAAATTTTTAGCTTATTTTTATTGTTGTTTAAGAATAATCAAAAATCAATACGTGTATCACGACTGTGGAACAAAACCCTATTCGGATGTGTAACTTAAGAATACCAAAAAGTTTTATTTTACTACAAACATTAAAGGTGTGTCTGAGAATCAGGAACGAATTCAATATCAGCAATCGTGTGATCTCCTATCACTATTAAACGTCGAGTGCTAAATTCTCTTCTTTCTCAGTGTGAGAATGCGTCTAATCTCGTTGTGTTCAAAACTTCTGATATCTTTCTTTATCTACTACTTTACTACTCCGATTACTCTAACTTTCTATTACTATAATTTCTGATTCCTCTCACTACACTTCAGTAAATATATAACAAAACTGATTTACATAATTCACAAATCAAGGCTCTCGAAACAAATCTCTCCATAGAAAATCCCCATAAGGTCAATTGAAGGGAAATACATATGAGAAACCCGTTACAATTTGACAGGAAATTTGACCGATATAAAGAGAAGTAAAAGCCTAAAATATATTTCATTTTGTTTCACATCATGTCCCTTTTTTCAGTTGAAAGCATTTTTTAAATTTTGACTTTTCCCTAATAGCAGGAATAAATCTCAATGGTTAAAATTCGATAAAATATCTCCGATATATTTCCGGAATTAATTTTATCAGATAATAATTAAAATCTATGACTTTCTCAAGTGAAACTAATAAGCTGTAATATGATTATGGTATTTTAAGTGAAAGGCTGAATTAATGGTTTCTCAGTCATCCAAAATATTTGGTTATGCTGTACAATGTTTGATAAGGTTTTAACGAATGGTAACTTCTATCCGACTCTTGTGCCATAGTTCAATTAAATGCAACTAACTCTAAAAGTCAATAAATGCTCCTATGACACACAAGTCTAATCCAATTTAACTATTTATTTATCAATTACTATAATATAATATATTATGGCTCTCTTTGGACTGTACGGCTAGCCAATCAATTTAAATATCGCTGCAATTAAATATTCTTACCAAGCTCTTCCAGTTGAAATAGCTTTCCCCAACAAGTTCTCTGCGGCAACAATAACCGATAACTGTAACTTTTGATAGTATCGGCTTCCTGTTAGAACGAAACTCAGAGTTCAACACACTCTCTCTTTCCTCTAAATTTCACTTTACTCATATATCATTATGCCTGAATCACTCCACTTTATTTCCACCTGCCTCTAATTAATATAATCACATTTAATTTTGGTTGGGAAGAAATTGTCATTTCATGCAATCAGTCTCAATTAAAGTCCTCAAGGTTAGTGAAGAGAAAATTGCGAATAATCCAACGTCACAAGTTATCGAATTATTGATATTTAATAAAATACATAGATGGATAGGTTTCTTACGTACGGCATGGTTTATATTCAGCATGAATTCAACTAATAAAGTGAGTTTCATAATAATCTGGCTAACTTTAATAACTTACTGAATTGGACAATTAAGGTTCTTGTCTGCCAGCCATTCTGATTTTGTGAACATAATATTAATCCTATGGAACTTTTCTACTTTTCTCCTCAAATCTTAGCAACTTTATCTACTTGAATGCGGCCCAGGTATCTAAGTGGTCACGATCGCGAGCTCGCAGCCGGCGTTGTTTCCTTCGTATCGTGGGCTCGAGTTTAGATGTCACTGAAGATTTGCCGTGTAACGGGGCTGATGCGTGTTGAAGCTGTCGAGACTCCAAGTTCTTTCTTTGACTTGGAGAGGGAGGTGCTAACCCTGGCGTCATCCTCGTCACTTGATCGAGGCTCAAAATTATGAGGTCCGTCATTAATTGCTCTCATATTGATTCTAAGTGAGACCTTAATAAACAATCAATTAATCAACCAAAAATTTGTTTGAATGCAATAAAGTGCTTCCTAATGGGCAAAAAAATAACGAAGGTTTATGTGGAATTATATATTCTCCCTGATAATCAAAAATATTGTAAGGCATTTTTTAAAAGACAGAAAACCTGCATACGAATCATCAAAATAGAAGTAAAAATATTTTAAAAAATAGATGGAAAAATGTAATTCAGTAGAAACCTTTGTTATTTTTTTGTTCTATCTGATACTCATCGCTACATTCAAATAGGTAATATAATGTAGGTTTGAGGAGAAAAATAGAAACTCTACAGGATTAACATTACGTTTTCGAAATCAAATGGCTGGTAAATGGAAACCTTATGAATTTGCATTAAGATAAACTAATTTTACTTATATTCCAAAAAAAAAAAAAAAAATCCGTAGTAAAAACAAGATTCCAATCCTTGATGGAGTGGTTCAAAGGCGGTGAGAGTAGCGATACAAAACCAGTATCTTTATATTTTCTTTTAGCTGCCAAACTTTAATTATGCATTATATATAATGCAGCACATATACAAATACATCCAATAATAAATAAATATCAAACAAAACTATCATACAATGGTCTTCAATCCAGCCAACATGGCGGCCCTCCGTTATTCTAAACTTTCTCCAACTCGCGTGGAGAATCGCGTTGAGTCGTTCTTCAACTCCTCTGCATAGAACTTTACTCCCGTGCTCTATCTAGAAAAAATAGTTTAATACATAATAATGAAATCTTAAGAATTCTGGAACCTGAAACATTAGAACTAAAATCCTTTTCATTAGCCAAAAAACTGGAAGGTAAATAAAAAAGGAAAAAGAGAAAAATGTCACTGCTTATTAAAATAACATAACATATAGCATCTATATATACTATTGAAAATTATCGATACTTGAATTTTTCTCAAGTAATGAATCAGACGTTAAAATTTATCACACTGAATGACTCGATAGTATCAACATTTTATGTAATAATAATGTTATTGATGCAATCAATAGTAACCATACGATCTACAATATGGGGACAATATAAGATTAGGTTAATAAAAATGATTCATTCGGTTTCAAAATTCTATTTTTTCAAAAATGAACGACACAAAATAAGTTATACATGAATGCAGAGAAAAAATATGGAATTTTTATACCTGGAACAATAGATGGCCCTCTTGTGTTCTTCGTGAAGCTATTTCTCGAAAGCTGTTTCAGAAGCTTTTTCGGAGCAACCTCGCAGTTGGATGAGTCACAGTGGACCACGTGACTTTATATCACACAGCTGATCCCCATTTGATATGGCCCCATGTGATTTCTTCCTTCGGGGTTTTTTAAAAGATATATATGTGCCACCACTACCCTCAAATTTATGAGAATAACAGATTTTGCTACTGTTGTCAATTGCTACTAACATTTTATAATGTGTTTGGCAGGAATTTACGTATCAAATTGACATTATATAGGTAACTAAAGGAAGATATATCCAACACCTGTAAAACAAATTTTCATATTTTCAATTTTGAGTTCACGTATTATTTATCATTCTGTGTCGTTTATTCATGAAAATATAATATTTTGAAATCGAAAGAATCATTTTGAATAACCCTGCATAATAAAAAATGTCGATGCTATAGTCATTGTAGAATACCAGTAATATTGATTTTTTTTAAGAAATCAATAGAAGAGTTGTTCTGAAGTTAATAGTATTGAGTCTCTGACACTGTAGTAAAACTTTTTCCAAGAAAAATGGCTGCGTTGAATTCAGGATCAAATTCTTGGGAGTAGAATTTACACTCGTTTGACCAGTCGATTGAAAACTCTTGTTGTAGTACCGAATTGAAATGAGTGTGTCGATTCCGAATCTTGCCAGCTGCGAGGTGACGAACATAATCCGGTTTCTTCTCGCGAAAGGAAACGCGTTGTTCCAGATTTTTAATGAAATAAAAACTATTTAACGGGATGGTGTCATGAGCCATTCTAGTGTGTATAAATGGTGTCGTGAGTTTAAAGCGATAGGGAAAAAAATTCAGAACCGTTGTTTTGGCCTGAAAAATCATAACCACTGTCTTTTGAGATAGTAAAGAGATTTTCCTCTGTACCGCACGGTATTGGGCGGTACAGAGAAACTCTAAAGAAATTAAGGAGGAAGATACAGAATAAGAAAAAAAAAAGGAGGGGGGGGGGAGAATGAGAACGAAGAGAATGTACGGTGCATGACAATATACGTTCCCTCACAGCCGATGACACAAAGTAACTCAGGACTTAATCGGCTTGGACATCCCAATCCCCCATTTTACAGCTCTGATCAGGCAACTTTAGATTTTGATCTTTTCATCTTGGAAATCATTTATAGGTGAAAAAGTTTTTTCATCGCCGAAGATGTCCAGAATATCGGCAAGTATTGAATCAAAAAAGTACTTTAAACTACTTTAATACTAAACTACTATACTACTTTAATGGAGGTATAAGAAAGCTCAATCGTCGGTTCTAAAAGTCGAAAAAGAAAACAGCTACTTCAAAAAAGTAGTATTTGATGTACTTATATAGATTTGATAATTTTACGCATTATCATACCTTTTCGATTAAAAAAGAATTAAGTACTATTACTTTTTGGACAACCCTCGTAATTTCGGAGTTCAATTTATGGACTAAATTCTCCATAATGCCTAAAATTCGAGTTCTGATATTAAAGGAATTCTTACAAATATTAGCCACAGGAAGATTTTACCTTTATTTTATTGAAATATGATAAAATTGTAATGCAAGAGTGTTTATTTATAAAATACATATTGTTTAGTTTTTCGATAACTCTGAATTAGTCTAATTTTTTGTTAAAACTATAAATGATATAGTCATTTGAACATTTTTTTTTATTCAAGAGGCAGTTTAATTTTGATATGAACGAAGTTTGATGGTAAGCAGTAGTATTGGTCCTAATAGTAACTATTGATGTACTATATTGAACGAATTATCGATTCCAAGGAATGCTGAAACAAAACTGCAAAGAGTTGTTAAAACAATTTACTAACAATGATGTTTTTCCAAAACAATTTACTTTTTAAAAAAAGAATGAATGAATTTATTTTTCAATGTTGTATGATTTTTACATAGAAAAATCATTATGACAATTTACAAAAATAAATGGGCTCCACATATATTTCAGAATATGTAGAATAACATAGACTCTTTAAATAACCATATAAAAATGGGAGACTTAAAAAGACTTAGTAATTTTCGTAATTCTCATTGTAACTGGATAAAATTAGTATACGAAGGAATATCTTGAAGTTTTAATTATTAATAAGAAATAATCGAGACATATATAATGTTCTTTTGTTTCGCTTTAGGAAACCGCAGATTGAAGTAACCCACAGTATCATAACATTTTAATTATTAACCCGAGGTATCATGAAGTTTTAATTATTATTAAAACTAATCTAGATAGAAACTTAAAGTTTATTCATTATTATTCTTAAGACTTTTGTACATAGTCTCTAACCAGAAATATACATTTCTTCGTACGTCCCTTGACCTTTCGTAGGCCTTCATCGTAGAACTCAGCAAATAGAACTTTAATCTCATCCCCATTGCGGGTTACTTCAATCTACGGCTTTCAGAAACTAAACAGATCAAAGTGAATATCTGTAATTTTATAACAAAATGAACATATGGATTAATTGATACGATGAATAAATTTTATTCAGATATACCTATTTTATTTCTTGGTATACTAATTAAAGTTTTACGATACTCCTTTGCAACTGTTACTGGATCAAAGGGGAAAAATAATTGTGCCAATGGATGAATGAAGTAATTTAATTTAAGTCACTTAACTTTTAAAACAGAATTCTTCAGCAATGGAATATAATTTCCTTTGTAAATTTTATTACGCATCTTAAAACTGGTCTATTTCGATAATTTCATGAAGTTCTTATCGTAACTTTTTGAGCTATGAGGATTTAAAAAATGGATCCCTTAATGTTAAATGAGTATTTCGAACATTTGAGGATAAAAAAATTTTTATTCAACCCTTCTCACACACAGAGTGTTTTGCGATAAAAAAATAGTGTGTGTGAAAATTCTTTTCATATTCTTCAAAAATAAAAAAGGTAGGAAAATATTATTATGAAAAAAATATGAATTATGAAACATAGTTGTGAATATAAACAGAATTATAACACACTAAAATTTTCATATATTTGGAATACTCATGTCATAACAGACTACAATCCAAGATTTGAATTTAATTCCCTTTAACAGTTCAAGAAATAATCAATTTTGAAACTACTATCGCAATGCTTAAACAGTTTTTCCCGAATAGCTCTAAAACCAGTAATCGGATTCTTTTGATATTAAAGCATGGCCTAATTATATCACGTTCACCCTATATTTACAAAATAAATTGAGTTCCGAAATGAAAATAATAATAATAATAATAATAATAATTCTTTTTTAGAAATTAATTAACATGGGAATTAAACTTGTTGCGGGATCGCACGCACATTTCCGAACTCACCTTTTCTGGCGACGGTAGCTTAGTGGTCATGGTCGTGGACTCGCGAGCGGAGTTATTTCTGTCGAGTCATGATATCGAGACCTGATGCCACTAAAGACCCCCCGTGTAGCGGGGTTGAAGCACGTTAAATCTTGTCGAGGTCCCAAGTCCTCTCGTTTGCGTGGTATAGACATTTGAGGAGGAAGCAGCCAGCTCAGGTGTCGTCCTCGTCACCTGATCGAGATTTAAAATGATGAGGTCCGTTGCCAACTGCCTTCATGTTGCTTCTGAATAATAATAGTAAACAATCATAATCAATATTCTGCGTGAACTCTTATTGAGTTTAATGCTTAAGAACTTCGTAGAAAAGAAATCGGTAGATTATATTAACCAACTCTATGTTTATTAAAGTAATTATATTTAACCTCTTTACTCCGTAATTTAGCTCACTTTTAGGTATCAACAGGGATGCCTATTATATCTAGCTGCGATTAGAAACGTGAAAGCTAATATCTTTGCATTTTTTTTTTTTTTTTGACGATTGTGAAATTTATATTTCACTGACAAAACTTGACGAAAACAGCTTTTAAATCAATAACTATACATAAAAAATTTAGCAGCGTGTTAAGTGTTCAAACTTCAAAAAATAGCAAGTAAAAACTCACAAATAACAATTCACAGGGAAAGAATTCATAAAAGTAATTTTTGAACATTTTTAGATAAAAGAAAATTACTTTTATATTGATATCATACTTGTACTCTCTTATTATTTCACTAAACATGGGACGTAATCCAATTACCTGATTCATTTGCCATCTTAAATGCTTCTCTATTCACAAATCTAAAATCCAATTAAAGTTCAAGCAAAGTTAGAGTAAATAAAATAGTTATAAAACAACAGTTCAAAAATCAAGTCATTTATGTTTCAAAATATAGTTTATTAATCCTCTAATAAGAGCAATGCTCTTAATCACAGAGTTCCTAGACCCTTTCCTCCAGTATCAATGACTTCTATAATATATCAAAGAATACGCTTACTGGAATACTATGTGAATAATTCTCCAAGTAGTAAACCAATCAGAGTAAGTTCCTAGGCTCAACAAATCATGTAAACACGTAAGAAACTCCTGCGACTTTCCACTAGTACTCTGCTATTATCGTAATTTCTCTCAAATCAATTCTCTGTCCCTTTTATACGACTTGATTATATATATTCACTACACTTCTGAAGTTTACTTAATTGCCGTACCATATTTAATTTGGTTGGAAGACTCATATAAAGTCAGAAAGAAACCCCAGATGTTAGGTAAGGGTAGTTTTGCGATTAGCCCATGTTACAACCAATAGAGATCAGAATATATGTATGTATTTTTTTTAAATAAATATTAATTTCTCATCTAGAATCAACCCTTTTCTTGCTCATAAATGAAATGTTTCACTTTCAATCTTTTATGCTTTAACGACAGACGAGTTTTTAATTTTATATATTAAAATAAAATATAAGTGTATTTATATATCTAACGCTTCAATATTTTAAGGATCGGGTAATGAAGGTGGCATCGACAAGAAAAATGACTTCTTTTAAATGCTACATTTCAATAATATTCACTTTTTAAAATTAAAAGCAATGGACGTCATATTTTAGCAGTGAGATATTTTTATACTTATGTATGTGTTGACGGAAAGAAAAATTATATTTATAAGCATAAATCTGTATGAGCAATAAATAGTCAATAGCTATATTTACATTGGCAAGTTGTGTACTTCTTTCGGTACATCTTGCATAAAGTTTATTGTATGTATGACTTTAAGAAGTTGTAGAATACATATAAATATGACATTCTATACACTGAACGACGTAATTATAATTACATACAAAATAAAATAAATGAAAATTTAAAATTTCATGATTCAAATGTCCACTAATTTTTGTGCAAATATTGTACAATACTTAAAAATTTGAGATGACAATCGCAAACTGACAAATTAGAAAAAATAAGTTCATCGTATAGAAAATAACCTCATTTCATAATGTGAAAATATGAGTACTATAGATAAAGAAGATTTTGAGGAAAACATAACAGAATATCCTAAAAAACACATTTAGAGAAAAATGCAGACACAGATATTTTTTTCTGTGATATAATTCGCGTGTTTACAGTTTTAAAATTCATTTTTAAAATTCACGTTCTATGTATCAAATTTCATGAAAAAAATACAACTTCGGAATCAGAAAAGTGCCCTTTATTTCATAATGTTACAAAAAATAATAATTTAAAATGTGAAATTCAAAACATATTTTAGTTTCTAAGTTACTTAAAATATATATTAAGTAAGATAAATTGATATACATATCATGAACACGAGTCCAAATCATTATTCTAAACACGCGTCGATCGGTGGAAATAAATGTTTCGAGGTCTGGTCTTTATTCTTTAAGTGATGAAACCCTTAAATAAACACACATTTATCAACCGTGTTTCCGCGTAAAAGAAACATTAAAATTTCATCACCGCTCATGAGATGTCACTTCATCCTCAGGAATAACAAAGTAGTAATTTTGTAAATTGCGCTCTCGTTTTAGTCCTTTGTGATCCATGGTGATGTGCCAGCAGAATAAATGGAAATGTGTTTGATTAATTGAACTTGTAAAAATGCACAATTACCTTTATCCCATTGAACTTCTCTAAGCACCTTTTTCAAATTTATTCGGGCTAAGGATTTCAAAAGTTTTCTTTTTTTTTTTTTTAATTTAAAATTTTTTTTAAATGAACAGTTAATGAGATGGCACTATTTGTCTGAAAATAGATTGTGGGAAATGAGACTTATTAAATGGCCACTACTGAAGCTGTGAAAGTAGAAATAAACAATGATAATCTGTTTTATAATTAGTTAGAAATCAATCAGTATATGAAATCTGACATTGTACTCATCATAGAAAAAGGAAACATTTTTAAAATGCAAAAAATTACTGCATTGTGTTATTGAATCAGTTAATCCTTTGTGGTTGGACATACCTTAGAGTATTATTTCCATTTGAAAAATAAATTTCCCTTTGTATCCATTTTTATTTAAAAAAAAAAAAAAAAAAAAAAAAAAAAACGTCAACTGAATAACAAAATTTAGGAAATGTTTACTGAAATTTTTCTAACCATCAATACAACGAATATATTTAAAGCTTAATTTTTCTGAAAACAAGTACAATTGAATATATTCAATTTTATTTTTTTCGAGCTGTTATAGCTGTTAATACAATTTCGTCTTACATTGAATGCTGAAAAAAAATTCGGATCTTATGGTAAAGGCTTAGTATCCAAACACTTACCTTTATTTGAACGATTATTTTCCTTCACATTTATTGATCTAGAATGAAAGCATTTTGAAGAAATGTACCGTGCCTATTTAGGTGCTTCAGAAGCAAGGGATTGGAAGTAAAATGTTTTTGCAATATACAACCATACACATACATAGCACATTCCTATTTTTCATTAAAATTCTTATACATGGATTTTGCTCATGAATTTGAAAGGGAATCTTTTGCTATCATCCTTTAATGCTTAAACACACTCATCCAGACAGACAAAGATAGAATGAGGGAGAATATTCGCAAAAACGTGCGTGGATAAATATAAAAAGGATTTTGTATTCTATCAATTCAATTTTCTTTTGAATAAGGGTATCTTTTCAAGATGTTCGAAGATGTTTCATAATGTACTCGTGTTAGAAATGGAAATGGGGTAACTCATTATAGATTGCCCATTAATCTATTTCCCCCGCTAAGAAGTCCATGAGTATGGCGCTATTTGCATTCCAAAAAATCGTCGCCATAACTTTTATGGCCATATTCGCATTCTTTGGAGCAGATCCAGAGGCAGTAAAAACATTGTTTTGATTTTTATTTAATTTCCGGTGTATAATGAGAGATTCAGGTTTCATCGACAGAGACAAATCGAACGTAAAATAGCAACAAATTGCCGGGGCATCAATCAAGTTTGAATGATTAAATATAATGGTAACATGACTGATTGTTTTATTAATGTCGAGGGCTATATGCTTCGCAGTTGTGAGTCTCGTTCAAGTGACGAGAATGACATCTGAGCTGGCATCCTAGTTTTCATGCCATTCTACCGAAAAGATATTGTGCCTCGACAGATTTGACATGCATCAGAATTATTAACGGCTTACCTTTAGTGGCATTAGGCCTCGAACACACGACTCGACGAAACAATGTTGGCCATGAGCTCTCGACCAAGACCAAGCAATGGTAACACAAACTTGCCTTAGAAACGCCGTCTTTCTTCAAACACATGTATTTTTGGAATCATACTCTGAATTAAAATTATATTAATGACGAATTGTAGCTTATTTTAACCAAATATATTCTTCTAGTATTCATCTGACTTAAAAATATAGCACATTTACTTTTTTAAGTCATTCAAACGCATCCTTAAGATATCTATTGAAAGGATTCTTTTATATTGTTCCAATCGCGTAATATTAAGGTTTTTTTTTGGAGAATTTAAAGTATTTAATTATCAGATTTCTTTTTGCATAGTATTTAATAATATGAAGCGAATTTTTTATTACCTTATATCTTTTTATCCTAGGAAAAGATAAGTCTGGAAAATAAGTACACTACAATTTATATTATCCGACAGTTCACCTTTCCGACTCTGCCAGAATTCCGGCGTTTTTACAGACAGGCAAGCTTTACAGACATTATGTTATGCTTTCTACTTCGATGGAATAATGTAGACTATCAATTTAAAAACAGTGCATTTTTCTGTAGTTTTAGTGTGCTTGACACGCTATTTGTGTATACTGCATTAAATTTTAAACAATAATGCAAAGCTTTTGCTCTTTGAATGAGTTACTATAAACGATTTTCCGGTAATCTAGCTGTGCTTAGGTCCAAAACCTGCCGGATTACCGAGAAAGTGCTGTACTTTAATATTTAAGTAAATATAACTACTATTAAGATGGAATGCGAGAGCCCAATTTAATCTCTTTCTAAAAATTTATTAACATTTGTCCAGTAAAGCGACTGAACGTATCTATTGTAGAGAGAAGTGCACGATTCACCTTAATTATACCATCTTTTAACTTACAATTTTCCTTACTTGAATAACTTCAGTCTCTGTATGATGTATCTTTTGTTTTATTACTCATTCTCCAAAAATTCAATATCTCTGTAAGAATAACCAGAAAAATTTATTCGAATTAATTTGTAAAACAGTAAGCTATAGAAAGAACATCCAGCTGTTTAAATAATTAGTGTTTCGTTTGTGTATTAATAAATGGGTACGGAAATAAATAATATTTCCTTTTCAATGAATATATATTTTAAGTTCCTATTATTACAAAAACTAATGCGTCATAAAATATTTACGGAACGTTTATGACGTTTCTGCTTTCGTACTTCATACATGGAAAATGGACAAAAAAAATTTTTTTTCGCAAGAACTAGTGGGAAAAGAAGGAACAGTTCTTATACTAATTTATTATATTTTCCGTTTAGAATAAAAAGAAAATTTGATTGATTTAGCAAACACGTAATAGTGAAATGAAAATTTTGCAAGTGATTAGGGAAAAAATTATTCTTGAAAACTATTCTCAAGTTTTTAAAGAAAGACAATAGATTAGTTTTTCGTGCTACTTTAACAGTACTTTGATAATTGTAAATGATGATTGCTTATAATTATATTATTAAATTTGGTTTCTTATTGTTGAATATAAAAATTGCTTAACTTCACCTATTAAAATTTACTTCACTGTTCACTTATTTCTTGTTAAAAGTGAAAACGGGATAAAAAATTGCTGATAAAATTTTCAAATATACCGAGATGTTTTAAATGTTATCGTTTTAAACATTACAGGAAGTTTGGGTTAAGAAATCATTGTTACATGTATGCATAAGAAAAGTTGTACCCAGACTTAAGTACCCCCAAGGGTACATAAATGTAAATCAAGAATTTTTTTCGTCTCTGTTAGATATGCAGCCGATTAAAGTGTCAACCGCGTCGACGACAATGATGTCAACAAATATGCAACTTACCCTTTAAAAGATTCTTCCATAACGCGTAATTTTGGACCAATGCTTTTGATGGACCAAAGGTACATTAATGAGGTTTTTCGACAAGTAACCATTCTAATTGTGAATGCCCCCTCAGTCCTTTAATTCGGCAAGACAACACTCGTGTTCATATACCTTCCATCTCAAAAGCTTACCTCGCAGCCATAGACACTATGCCATGTGCAGTAGCATCGCCATACTAGTCGCCCATAGAAACTTACTCAATGCTATAGGGTGTTTTGTTAAGACTCCACCACTACCACAAAATTTATAAGATCTACATGACAAAATTCAACCTGCATGAGATGAGTTGAGTCAAGATACTTCAACTCAGACCCCTTCAATTAAATTCTTCATCATTCCTTAAATAGCCTCTTTCAGTCAATCATCTCACTCCATGATCTCCATCATCATCTATTCAGCTGATCGTCAGCTGTTTACTTACCCAGTCGCCATCCCTACCTCCTCTCTCTTGAACTAGTTCGCTGACTATTGCTGTTCACCCAGCCAAACAAGAACCGTTTTTAACTTTCCCTTCCTTCTCCTTCTACTTTCATATCATAAAAAAAGTTTTAATAATATAAAATCTATCGTAATTTTACAATAGTAATACTAAAAAATTAAAAAAAAGTCATATAAAATAATATTCTCCTGTCGCTAAGGTTTAGACATCGACAACGTAAAGGGCATTGAAGGATGAGGGTAAAGATGATATTGAAAATAACACAAAATTATATAATCTTATCTTACGATAAGATTAGTTAGACAAAAAGTTTTAAAATCTCTTAAAAATATAATCCTCATTGAAAATAATTCATTCCCTTTCCTATCCTCTTTCCTCTCCCTTTCCTCTCATTCATATTTTTTAAATTCATATGTGCTTTAAGTATCATTTTTAATATGTTTGTTTTAATTTTAAAAAAATTCAAGGTTTCTATATCATACTGAGTAAAAAGTCCACCGGACTGGCACACGGTACTGTTTGATTGTTCTTGCTGTTGAGCCAAGACAACGTTAAGAGCGCCTCTCTATCCCATGCCACGATATGTGGCAGAATGCATTAGAAATAATTGCTATACAACTCTCACTGAAAGTTGTAAGGATTTTGAATTTTGAACAATACATTTTGTCCTACATGCGCTCAGTTCTTATAGATTTCTTGTTATTGGTGAGTACTAACTTACTTACAAATATCCTTTCAGTTTGACTTTTCCTCATAGATGTAACTTTTTTTTTTGATGATGAATGTGTGTGATATTTTTTTCACTCTTATCTTGTAATATTTTGTTTTACTTTAAAGTACATATTTTTTGTTTGGGTTTATTACCTATTATCACTTTTGTATCAATCATTTCTTCTTTTAGGCTAGTATCACTAACGTAATATTGTGCTAGCAAGAATATTCATTTTGCATTTCATTTAATCCCAAATATAGAAATTCTTCTCATATTATATTATATTTTCTATTCTTTTGAGACGTTTCGTTAAAAATGTGTTTTCAAACTAATTAATGCATTCAGTTTCTGTGTATACCTGTGCATATACACATACAAGTCTATATAAACAGAAATCAATTCATTCTTTCCTTGTTATAATAACATTATGCATTTAAATTCAATGGTTTTCTTCTCTTTTGAAATTTATGTTTTTTTAAGTATTTGATGCATTCAGTTTTAATATAAACATGTGCGTATACAAATAAATTTAACCAGAAACAATCCCATTAAATGATACGGCTTTTTTTTTACCGTCACTTCCCATTTAAATCTAGAAAACTCCTGTAATAAATGCGAACGAACTTTAAGAAGCAATTTTACGAAATGTTAAATTTTTAGGCTAATTTTAAAATGCGAAATGATATGTGAAAGAAAAAGTTGAACTCCACAATGAAAAACACTATGTCTTAGAAGTTAATTAACTGTTTTATTTATGTTAAACAATTAATTGATACTATAATTTAGTCCATTTTCAGCCATTAATATTGATACTAATTAATTCCAGATGCAGGAAGAATTGTGAAAGAGGTTGTGCAACTTTTTTTGCTGACTCTACTTTAGATCTTGAACGTAACTCTTTCAGATGCAATCATTTCCCACTTGTATTAGTAGTATTATATTAGATTTTTGATTGAAGTTTTTTTTTTTTTTTTTTTTTTTTTATTTCGTGCAGTTTGATGAAATAAGAATATTTGAAGTTAATTAAAAAAAAAACAGTCTAAATAACTGTTGCGTGCCGTAAATGAAGGTGTGCATATATTTAACATGATTTTATTTCTAGGTGATTCACGAATTTGCATACTTAAAGGATTTATTAACAGCTTTTTATTTATTTATTTATCATATTCCATTTTTTCATATTTTCTTGTTAATATTAAAATTTCATTTGGAGTATCTTATAGAAAAAAGAATAAAAACATACGTTCCGTTAGCTGGAAATAAAAAAAAAAGCCTGTTATACAAATAAATAAATAAATGAAAATTTCTTAGATAGATTTATAAATGTATAATCCTATTTGTTAGCTTGATGTCATATTCGTATTTTCAGATAAAAATAATCTTTAAGAAAAATATGCTATTTTAATGACTAGATTTATTTGTTTATTTATTTTTGCCTTTTATTAAAAATAAAAATTGCAAGTTCTTAGGAATCTCTGAGTATTCATATTTTGGGATTGAGGAAATTTTTTTTTTCTGTGAGATTGGAGTATTTTCCTTTGGATTGTGTTCAGTCCTTATTACGAATAAATTTGAAAATCCTGTCAAAAACATACAATCCAATTAAAATATTTCATTATTTTAAGTTTCAAAAGTACATGCACTGCATGTACTATATAAAGAAACTATAAAATTCTTAATCCATTTTTTCAACCTAATTCCCGAGATTTCTTGAAGAGCTCTGCTTACTTTTTTTTTTTTTTTTATCTAAGTAAATTAAATGAAATTTTAATAATATGTTGTTCTCCTTCCTTTAGAATTGAGAAAGTGTTATGATTTTGAAAGCCTTAAGATAAAAATTCTTTCAATGGATTCTGTTTTCTCAAAATTTGGTTTTTTTCAGTCAATGTGGCATCAAAACAAAAGTATCAAACTCATTTCTAGACACAGGCCAATTTCTAACAAATGAAAGTCGCTTGGACAGAATTGTTTATAAATATAGTTTTTCTTTTCTTAGTTCACCATCTTAGCAGGTGTACTTTTCCTTGTGATTTAATTTATATCTAAGTACTTATTTTATTCACAGTGACGTTTTTTGTTGCATAACTTTAGTACATTAGTATACCACGAGCCAAAAGTTTAGATAATACTGAAGTATGAGTTATACGCTAAACATCCCTTAACTACCATTTGGGGTTTCTTTCTGACTTTATATTTGAGTTTCCAGTTGCTTTCCAACCAAATTAAACATGATTATGTAAATTAAGTAAACTTTAGAAGTGTAGTAAATAAATATAATCAAGTCGAATAAAAGCGACAAAGAATTGAATTTGAGGAGGAAAATGTTATGGTAACAGAAAGATTACTGTAGTTGAAAGAGGGTACAAATGAGAAGGCTTTGATTAGTGTGCGATAGCTACTTGCGTTACGAAGTATTTCCTTGTACAAGTTCAAAACTGCAATAGAAGATAAGTAAGAAGAGGACAAAATATACTTCATTGTCTGTTAAAAAATATTTAAGATCGCTGTCACACCACACCAATCGCGTGTCACCTCTCGATGTATTGTGATTTTTTTTAAATATCCAATCATGCACTGGTGCGAAGAGAGCTGTGCATCAACATTAATTCTTTAGAACAGTCAAAGCTACGTGTTAAGTATATCTGCTGGTATTAGTGAGGAGTGAAGGTTAGGAAGTAGTAGTAAAGGTGTGTGATTTTTCGAATTTATTGTTTTGCATCTGACTTTCATTGACTACTCCTCTGAGTGATCCATCTGGTTCGGAACAGTTGCTCAAACTCTCGGAAAAGAAAAAAAATTGGAAAGCTACTACCAAAGCAGTTTCAAATTTTGTATTTCGGAAGAAAATATAAAGATATCATTCATATCTGAAAATTTTGAGAAGCATCTACCGTCTATTGCTTAGATTGTGTGAAGATGACAAACAAATAACATTTGAAATTTATAGTTTGTGATAATAATATCATTGCAAAATTGAAAACCAGTTCTATTAAATATTTATTCGTGATAAAGTTTCAAAGAAAATAATGTGTATAAATAACTATTTTCTTATATTGATTCATTTTAAATGCCCTACGTCATAATGCGACAATCACCCTAAAAATCGAAAATGTCGTCAAACGATGCGCCTATGATGGAAATAATGAATGTGCACTGATGGAATTTAATAGTGTAAGAGTCATATGTGGCTATGCTGTTCCATACTAGTTCTAACTATGATCTAGACGCATGAAAAATGGAAAAAGAAAGATAAAAATTAGTTAGCAATAAGAAGGATCGAAAATAGGGAAGTATCACCAGGATATCCCGAAGGCGCGGGTCACATGTTTGCTAAAAACGGTACTCCAAGTGTTTATTATACGCGTTACTCCATGAGAAATGAGAAAGAAAAACGTCACTAAATCGCCTCGGATAAATGATGCACATACTTACCTAAAGAAGATAAGTTCCTGAGGTGATGAGAAGGGTGAAACCAAATCAAACACGCTTTTTCCAATTTTGTTAGTTGTCGTAAGGACGTGACGTGGACTATTTTGAGATTTGTTACTTGAGTCGATGTGGTTTTAGCAATTGTTTAAACAAGAATTCTTTGCTTTTAACAGAGAAACATCAGCAGTTATCATTAGCTCTATTTATCTGTTTTTTCACCTCATATTTTGGAAGAAATGATAAAAAAAGGACTCTACACACACACACTAGTAATCTTTTTTTTTCCTATGGGGCTTCTGTCTTTGGTAAGCAAAAGTGAAGCGCCCCGGGACATCATAGAGAACCTTCTCTATTTTTGACCCTCCTTCTTGTCCACCAATTTATCCTTTTTCTTCCATTCTTCTTACGTCTAGATCACAGTAACACGTGGTGGGGCATAGAATAGTCAAATTTACCTCTTGCGCCCCATATTACTCTCATTTACTAAGCCTCATTTACAACCGAACAGAATGCAGTAGAGCATTTTTCGAAGCTATGGAATCCCTGGAATCAAAAAACGGTGCATTAATGGATACATTTGCCATTATACTTGAAGACGGACAAGCATTGACGTTGTAAGCATCGTTGGATTAATAATCCAATAGAAGTAAGCATATAAAGTTCCAAAGAAAAAAAAATTCGGCGGTTCTATCCCCATAGTAGAGATCGATGAAAGAATATTTACAAAACTAATTAACCAAGCAAGAAGAATACTTCCTAAACAACGGATGTTTTGATGAATTTGTAGGGATAATAACGAGAGTTTAATTGTTGGTTTCTGATAGAGTCACGTTTACCTTTTCCCAACCAATTAAAGAAAATATTGAAGAATCACCAAGTTTTCGAATCCGAGGAAAGCTTATAACACTGACGAAATAAAAATTGAGAAATTCGAAAATTTTTCTAAGCTAACCACAAATTTAATTTTGGCAATCTGAAGACTGTGCGTACACAAAAGTTGAAAGACTCAGGGATTCGCCTATATGGTGCAACCAAAAGCATCGGGGAACTGTGCGCCACCTCTTAAACTCATATAGAGATTTATACTTAAACCAAGAAAGATAGCTCCAGGCTACCGAACTCTCGATTCGTAAGCATTTCCATGAAACATAAAAATGAAATTATGTTGTGTCGGATTCACAATGAAAAGAACCCACTCGTTGCTATCTTGAATGGAATCTGGAATGATCTAAAATTTTTGATGTATGTTCGACTGGAATTTCGCCAAATCTTATGGAATGTTCTGAAAATTTCAACAGCTCTTACGGTGGACGAGAAGTTTAGCCAAATTTCATGACGGACAGAATTTTACGGAAATACCATTTAACAATTATAAGAAATCCATTCTTAGTCATTTTGAAACGACGTTGATTCAAATTTTATCTTCCGCATTCGATATACAGATTTCAATCCTATTTTCATGTATGATATCTACATCTGTAACATAGGCAAACATTCTTTCGAAATTTAAATATCACTGGAGCTTGAAGACTTTCTGGATAAAGTTTTTTTTCCTATTCAATCATAGTCATTTTGTTTTCGTTATCTTGAGACAGTATAACATGTAACTCGGTTTTAATAAATGCAGCTTTATCGAAATTTCTTACTCTTATCTTCTTACATTTGCAATTCATTCCGTTTCCTTTCCTGCATATCCGATACATGATGAGTAAAGCAATATCAAAATTATTTTTTATATAATATGTAAAATACATTTTATACTTTACAAAACAACTTACACAAATAAGAACAAAACGGTTTTTCATTTTATCTTACTGGTTTTCTGTATACACAGCTTCTAAAATGATTATAAAAGAATTAAAATAGGTTGAGAATATGGTCGTGAAAACTAAAAATTGAATTATGTATTCCATACTTTTCAATTAGCTTTCTTAAAAAATAATTATCCTAATATTTTTTTAGTAAAAAGTATCCCGAAGATTACAATTTAAAGCAGTGTCTTAATATAGATCACATTTAAAGTATTCAAACATATTAGTAAGGTAAATTTTGGTCAAGAAATCGCAAAATACTTTTATGTCATTTTTAAGTAGAGCATATTTTTAACTTTCCGAAAACAGTTTTTATTTAGTTTTTATAATTTTTAAACTGAAGATATTAAGGATTTAAAGAAGAAATAACCAGAATATTAAAAATTTAAATTAAATGCTCTTTTTAACATCTTAAAATGCATTTAAAAAGTAATTTTCTTCATATATGTTGATCACATTACGCCAATAAATATTTAAAGAAATTATGCACAGAAAAGTCTATAAACTCGTTCCAAAATTTAAAATTAGATGTATTTTTACTTTTGATGCAAATAAATGTTAATTAACTTTAAATGCCTTAACGTAAAACCCTATTTTTATGTGAAAATTCCTGACTTGAAATACAGCTTAAATATTTATCAACTGATTATTTCGAATCAAAGAATAAGTTACTGTATTTATTTATGTTATAGTACTTGTTCTAAAATATTTTCATGGCATAATTAATTTCTAATTTACTGTCTTTTATTTAAAAACTCATGTTGTTAAAAGTATTAATTATCATATAAATGAATTTTGAGTCTCTGTATAATTTTTTTGCTTTGTTTTTGTAAACATTATATTATATGCAGTAGAAGCATTAGGAAAAGTAAGTACTTAGTTTGGGTAGGGAGAATTTTCATGAAAAATAAATGGAAGCATTTCTTGCGTCACAATTTTTTTAAAAAAATCTGTAACAATACATTACCATTTTCATGAAATCACAAAGAATTAAGGAAGATTTAATGCGTCAGAAATTTATTTTGCAAATAAAAAAATATTATAATTTCAATTAATGTTGTTTGAAAAAAAAAAACAATTGTTTTCGGATACTTTAAATATAGTCAAAGCCTAGCTTAGTCAAAAAATGAAATGTATTTATTATACAGATTTCACAGAAGTAATATTTTATCCGGTATGTTGACGCCAAATTTGGCTTCTTATCTGGTAAAAATTGTCCCAGGGACAATTTTTGTGTCACGCGACGAAATAAAATCTATTAAAAATTATTTGCTTTAATTTTAATGCCTGAACAGAATATTATTGTCAGATTTAATAAGATATTATATCTTATTATTTAATCGTTTTCTTTAATTTTAATATTTCAATACTAATTTGATTTTTTATCTCGAAATTGTTTGTTTTGATTAATTTTGTTGTTAGAAGTTGGCATCGTTATTGCGTAATAGAATGCTTGTATTAGAAGGATTATTATTATTCCAAAAAAAAGCATAACAGTTGTTGTTGGTTTAATTTTAATGTGCAGTGTTGTTATATGGTATATTTAGGAAAATTAATTTTTTTTTCAAGGTAACTTACATTAATATAATTTGTGAAGAAGAATTTTTGAGGTTTTTTTTTGTTGTTTTGTTTAATACTGTATTTTAAAGATAGGTAGATAAATAGATATCAAAATTATGTTTATATTTAAAAAAAAAAGACTCCAGTGGATTTAAAAATGTGTAAACCAATATTAAATTAGAAAAATTAAACGAAGCAAGATGTTTGTCAACTTCTGAGAATGCTAAGTAAATACTTGTAAACATTTCTCTCTTAGAGTTTTTTTTTTTATCATTAGGTAATTCATTTGTATATATAACAGTATGATATTTTGTTATAAATTTTCGATTTAGATCCATGCTTGCTGAATAATGAATTTGAGAAGAATAATAAATGCATCAGTTGAAAGAATTATAAAAATAATTACAACACAATACAAAAAATTGTGTTGTTTTTTAAAAACTGCTGTACATTGGGTATTAATTGAAAAGATGGCAAAGATATTTAAATTAACATATTTATTTCAAATACAGTAAGCGCTCTTTAGAGAACACATGCTGCGGACCACGGCTGTGCTGGAGTATCGAGCGTCAATATAGTTTTAATGGGGATACCAAAGATAAATCTCTCGAGATAAGAATGTAAGTGATTAAAACATGCATTTAATATGTTTACGTACTTTCTGACCTTGTGTAGGGAACATGAATATCCGACACAGTATTTCGTCTCATTCTAGCTTGTACAAAATTTAAATTCAAACATTTAACATTAATTTAATTGAACATTCTGGTAATGATAAAGAAACGCAACACAAAAGAAAAATTAACATGGTACAATGCTAGTTAAAGCAAAATGTAACAGGCTACTTTAATAACATGTGCTTATTAGTTTTATTAGAATTTAAAGAACACCTGCTGGAGGATTCGAAAACATTTTATTGATAAGTACACTGTATATACACAGTTGTTATGTTGCTCAAACGTGACATGTAACTTGTTAGGAAACAAGATTTGATAGTTATAATAAATATTGGACAAAAATGAGAGTAGTGCTGTATTGCGACCTGGCTATCAAGGTCAACAAGCTCCCAAATCGACACGGGGAAAAAAATCTGAAAACTAATTGCTCTAGTACCGGATTATAGAATGTACAGAACCATCAAATGATCATTAAAGAGAGGTTACTCTATTATTGTATAAGACTTAGTACAGAACTCGTAGATACGAAATAACTAAAACTTTAAAAAAAATTCTGTTTTGCACTGATAGCGTAAACTATTCCACTGAAGTAGAACACATAAAATAATGTATGTAAGTCTTGGTTGCCTGTGCAAATACGCTGGATTATTGAAAAGCTCAGAAAAGCGAAATGCCGTATAATAAAATGAGTAGGTACTATATTACTCTATTTGTTGCGTTTATAATTATGAATGTTATTGTATCCGTGTGTAACTTAACTCAATAATAAAGATTGTTAAATAATTGTTAAGAAAATAATTTTTATTAAACCCAACGCGAAGATCACCCCCCTCGTAACTAACTGTATGACGTGATATTTTTAGTAAACTTATATAGAAATATTTATTATACACCCTTTTAAGCAAATAGAATTTTTAATATCAGTTTTCTTTTTATCTTCTTTTTCCTAGATCGAATAAATGACATAACTATTGAAAATGATTCTATTTTGATTTAAATTGAACAATTTTTATTTTGTGTTATTTACATTAAACAATGCTAAACAAAAATAAGTCAAATTATGAGAATTGAGATTACTTAAAAATTACTAATTCTGTCTCGAAAAACTATCACAATTGATTTTAAAGTTTAAATAAGCAAATGTTATCCAGTATACCAATTTTGAAACCGAAATTGTATTAATTTTTCTTCATTTTCTAAGATATGATAGAATCTTTCGCATTAACCTAATACGTTTGCCATTCTTCATTATCTTTTAAAACTGACACAACAGTTCTGTTTTAAATTGTAAGGATTAGAAATATTTTACCTTTCCTAGCCAGGGAAGGAACTAAACGTAGATACCAATTTTATTTCTCTAAATTAATTTTAAAATAAGTTTCAAATACTTTTTATAAAAATGGTTTAAGTATTCCGGATTCTATTTACATCTTTCTCACCAAACTTTGTTATTGACATTAACAAACGTTTTCACAGAAAGAAAGGTATAGGGGGAAAAAAACGAATCAAAATAACGCTTAAAAATTTGTCACTCAAGAATTAATTTTAATTTATACACATTATTAAACTCAACATAACTTTTTGATTTCCTTCTTATACAGCAATACGTAGTACACAAAATCGATTTTTATTTTATGTTTAAAAGTTTATTGAATCTTTTATTGTTCTTCCAAAAGCACGTTATATATATATATATATATATATATATATATAAACTTGCTCCTGATTTCATATTTCAGCTTATGAAAAAGAACATTTTATTTTCTCTTTAATGTGTTTTGAAGTTTGAAAAAGTCTGTTCTTTTTCAAAAACACCTGCAAATGTTTGCTTGTTCCAACTGCGCGTAGTAACACAGACGAATATAAGACGCAAAAATAAAGCAAACGTTTTCAAAAAAGAATTATGTTTGAAGTTAGTCGACATTTATTCCAGAATTTTAGCTCATAAAAACTAAAAAAAAAAAAAAAAAAGTAAAATCCGAGAATCGAAAACAAAATTCTGTAGTATAACTGGAGAACATAAAAGGCGTTTCGATGATTGATGGCACAGATGTAAGAGTAATGAAAGTGATATGACTCAGAAAATGGCGGAAATTGCGAATAAAATACTACGACTAATACTCTTTTGAATTGTTTTTGTTCTTTATAGCAGAAAAATCGTCAAGATCATTGTTACTTTTATTATGTCATAATTATAATTTGATTCTTCTGTTCAAACTGAAGTAATTTAAGGCCTTTATAATGATGATTACTTATTTAAGTTTTAAAAAGGGAGTTTGTTTTGCTTAGTTTTTATTAACGTCGCACTAGAATCAAACGAGGGCTATTGGCGACGGACCTCGTAATTTTGAACCTCGGTCAAGTGATGAAGACTTTACGTGAGCTGGCACCCCCCTCTCCTAACTTCCACACCACGCCAAAGCGGGAGGTCTTTGGGCCCCAACAGATTTAACGTGCATCGGCGGGTCTTTAAAGGACCAAAGATCGAATCCGCGACTGAATGAAAACCGCCGATCACGAATCCGAAACCAAGACCACTAATCTACAACGGCCATGTATAGGGAACTCAAGCGACCTTGTTCACTACGACTTTTTTTTACTTTTGAAAACGTTCTCAAAATATTAAAAATTTAAGGCTAGTTAAAATGACAAACATTGAACAATTGTTACTTTATTTCTTAGTTTGAATGGATCAGTATTTAAAAAAAAGAATAGAAATAAAAACAATTTAGAATAATCATTTCTTTTGCAACTTTACCACTTTATTAAATTTTCTGCTATTTCAGTTATTAGTTTGAAATGAAAAAAAATCTAAAAATGACAGGGCAATATTAAAAAACAAAGCATATGTTTTGAAATCTTCGACGAATCAAGTTTTAGAATTTTTTTTTATTTTTCTTTCAATTCCCCTTAATATACGTGTAAGCATTACAAACCTAACTTAAAAAACTTGAGAATTTAATATTCTTTACATTCAAACTTTTTGAAAGAAAACATTCGAAAAACGTAGAAACGAAAATTAATTCTGAGCGTTACCAGGGAGCCGTAAAAGCACATGGCCTTAAAAACTTTTATTCACTTCTGTCTGTATCTCGAATTGCTGTAAACCTGACTGACGGAAACTAGTGATTTCGAGATATTTGCTGCATTCTAATTTTCAGAAACAAATGTTCACTGACTGGAAAATGAACAAAATCAGTTTTAAAAAATATAAAATTTTACTCTTTATGTCTTAGAATTTTCAGACGTGTCATTTCTCTTAGTAAACAAGTCTTTTTCGTGCTGTAAGAAAATTATATAACAAAAAATCACTTCCTTTGAATACAATTGCACGAAGGAGGAAAAAGGTGGATGACTTTCAACATGTTCTGGTTTCGCATCGGGAAAGAAAATTAGCAATTGAATTCCTACACACTGTCCGGTGAGAACAGAGAAAAGAAATGAACCCGGTAGCAATGGGAAAAGGGATTTTTTTTTAAAGCTGTCATCACGTTCAATGTCATCTGTGTTATTGTAGATCGTCTGCTCACGTGGTTGAAGCAGACGAGAATAAATTGACTCAAGGACGGAAAAAAAAAAAAAAAAAAAAAAATGCTTCCAACTGACGTCTCTATCGTTTGTTCCTCTCCTGAAAAATTTCTCACCACTCATTTAGAATTAAAAATATTTAGGGAAATATTATCTTGCATTTAAAATTGGATCTTGAATTATAAAAAGTAAATTTTTCTTTGCGTATTACCTTATTAACAATTATAACTTATTCCTTTTTGGCTTAATGTGTCTAATAAACGAATTTAATAAATTTATTTTAATGTTTACCTTGGTGATAAATCCAATACTTTCTTTTAATTAATTTTTCTGCAAACAACTATGCATGTTAATACTGTTCCATGTAAAATTAATTAAATATTTTTATGCATATATGTGTGTGTAACTAAACTTTTATGCATATATATATAAAACTAACTTTTTTTTTCTTTTATTCATCAATTTTATTTTTAACGAAGTTTTATTTACTCACACAAAAACTGATAGTAGGAAATGTTTTGACGAATGAAGTGTAAAATAGAAACTTGGCTTCGAGAATAAGATTACTTATTCTAAAAATCACATGCTGTTATTAAGCACTGTTGATTATCAAGTTATGAATAAAATATATATTGTTATGTGGATAATAAGTAACGTTTTAATTTTGTATAATTATGTTTTTTAGCTCGTTAAAACAATAAACTTATTTTATGTAGATGGGTTTTTAACTTGACGTGACTTTTGATGCTGTGGTAGCGTAGTGGTCATGCCTACGAGTTCATGATCGACTTTGCTTCTGTTGAGTCTCGCATTCGAGTCTTGATGCTACTAAATACTGGTCGTGCAGAGAGGTTAATGCTTGTTAAATTTACCTAGGCTCAATGTCCTCACGTTAGGAGGGCGTGGAAGTTAAGAGAATGAAGGTCAGCTCAAGTGTCCTCCTCTGACTTGACCGTGAACTATTACAACATCTTTCCATTCAAAATATCGAGTTCCATCGCCAATAGTCCTCATATTGCTTTAAATGCGACGTTAATAAACATTCCAACAACGTGACTTATAGGATAATTTTAGTCTATCCGGAGAGATTAATTGTTTATTAATGTCACTTAGAAGCAAGATGAAGATTATTGGCGACGAGCTTCGTAATTTTGAGCCTCTGTCAAATGACAAGGACAACTCCTGAGCTACAAACTTTCACACCATCTTAAAGTAAGGACATTCAGCCTCGGAAGATGTAATGTGCACCCGCGCCTTACACGACGGGTCTATAGTATCATCAAAACTAAAGCTCAAGACTCGACGGGAGAACGACGGCCTGGATTCGCAACCATGACCACTCGTCTGTCGCGCCCAAATTGTTACTGTGAATCACAGTCCAAGTGATGGACATGAACTTACAGAATAGATAATGCTAGAGGTTCTTATGCGTATATCTTCAGATTTATATATTCATATGGCTGTTTTTTATTATGAGAATTTATCATCTCAAACTGGTTTTAAGAGTTTTTGTAATACTAATGCATTTCTTAAATTGCTCAGTGAACGGAAAGGTGAAAATATAGAGTGTGTACCAATTTTCTTCAACAAAGATATTTTGCAACTAGTATTTATCAGTCAAAATTTCTTTTGATTTAGAGCCTTTGTAATAAAGCTAGCACAACTAAGTTATCTCTCTGGTGTTTTACATTCCCAACCAGATATCACACCCAAGATTTCATTTCTTTCGTGGAACTACCAACCGCTTTGAAATTTATCGCAGTAGCGCAAAAAAGGACGATAAGCTCTGTTATTAGCTTATGTGCACATATTGTCTTAAAATCCATCTTTGAACGACAAAGAGCGTAGGTGTAATCTTTTCCCCAATTGGCAATTTTCCGTTTAACTTACATTTCTTTTGGCGAGAAAATTCGGCATAAATAGAATGTTCTTATTAAGGTTATCAAAAGCTCTTGAGATAGAAACCATGGAGCCAAAACATTATTGTGAAAGACTAGGCAAATGTAGAACGCGTACATAGAAATCGGTAAGTGATGTCCGTATAAACTATATATAATAATGATATTCAAAAATTATACTCTTTTTAAACGCAACACCATTATTGTCAACTTCCTAGCTTATATTTTTTAAATAAATATAAGGAAACAAAAAAAATTTTCGAGCATTTATTTACAGATGGACTAAAAGACAAAAACATATATTTTTAATGTAAATTAATATATAATTCATAAGAGCTTGAGATACCTAAGTAAATAATGAAAAATGAAGCACCAGAACTTCTTACTCGTATATAAGAGATTAAAATAAGTATGAGCGCCGCCTCCTGCTTTTATAATTTATATAATATTTTGCATCAAATTTTTTATACCTTTTAGTCCGTCATTAAATATAAGCTTGATTAAAGAAAGTTTTTTTGCTTATATTTATTTAATTCCTTTTCTGTATTTATTTCTGCTTCAACCTCATCGCCATATAGATTGCCATCTTCTTCAATTCTCAGCACACCAGCGAATATTGGGAACACAAAATACAATACATAGAGGAAACATGTACGAGGGGTATCGTAAATGTATCATTATTACTTTGAAATAACCGACATATCTGGATGAAAGTTATATATATTCTGCATATTAATTGCTCTTTATGTTCATAATATTATAAATTACCGCTAATCATATTAATTTGTTTGGTTTCAGGAAGCAGTAGATTGAGATAGCCCTCTGTACCATAAATTTTTAATTATTATCCCATGGTGTAGTAAAGTTTCAATTATTACTAAAATTAACCACCAGGTGGAAATTTAACTTTTATTTATTATTCTTATGACTTCACTACATAGTCTCCAACCAGAGTTATACATTTCTTCTACCTTTTCTTCCCTTTCGAAGGCTGTGAATATAGAACTCAGCATTTTGAACTCTTATCTTCTCCATAAAGTGGTTTACTTCAATCTATGGCTTCCTGAAACCAAACAAATCCACATAAATAGCTATAAATTACAACTTTATGTACACGAGAATAGTTTGATATGCAGAATACGTTTTATACAGGTACTAGAAGAATTTCGATTATTTCTTAGTTATAATCAAAACCATATGATGCCATTTCATATAATATATATATATATATATATATATATATATATATATATATATGCAGAAATTTCTTGGATGTAGGCCATTAGCAATTTTTCCAAAGCATAAGAATGTTGATGGTAAATAATTTTAATTTGAAATTCATCTCTATAACGATTAAATAAGATTTGTATTTCTGTTCATTAAATTTTTGAATGTAGTTTAGTAAAACTTATCTTTTTTAATATATTTTCTTTACTTCAAGGGTTCTTGCATGTTAATTTTTGGTGATTAATTATTGTTATTAAATTAAATTAATTATTGTTAGTTATATTTTATTTTATTCATTTACTTAATTTTTTTCTCTCTTTTTCGGTTCTTATGATTTTTGGACCAATTTTATTATAAAATAATGTATTTGGAGATAATTAGGTTCACATAAAACACGTTTAGCCCGCTTCTCAGTCCAAAGCAATAAACAAATAATTTGGATTACTTTATATCCTTGTTTCGTTTTTTTTATCTTGTTTATCGACACTTATTTTAATAAAAATATTTTCTTGTTTTTGATTTTGATTTTCTTATGTTTGTTGTCCATTTTGTATCAATATTCTTATAATTGAATCATGAAGTATTTTTTTTATTCTAATAGTTATTATTCCTAATGATATTAGATTATATTTTATTTACAATAATAGAGTATATACTATTATATTTCTATACGTGTGAATGTGCTTGGTGTGTAAGAAATTCCTTTATATATATTTATTTGCAATTCACTACTCCAGCAAATGAAGTATTAGTTTTAAAAGAACGATTGATCCAATAAGTAGATTAAAGAACGGCACTTTTAAAAAGTTTTTCCCACGTGAGCAGGAAGTTTCCAAATTTTCTTAAAGAAATATCTACTGCAGCAACCATTTTTTCTGCGAATCATATTCTCATAAGTTAAGGCAAATTTTTGAAACATATTCTATCATCAAGTAAGTTAATATTTTTTAAGTGCGTTAATATTTTTCATTTTGTGGGATAAGTTAGCTAGAAGAGCAGCTCTCAACCTTTTCCCGCCTGCATACCACCAACTGGCTGGGTTCCTTTCCGCTTACCCCCAACCAAGAATTTTCCAATCTCCCCTCCCTCATACTCAATCCGTTTCATTCATTACAGATTCCAAAAACGATGTATTTTAAATTAAATTAAATGATCTGTTTTTTCTCTCTCAATGTTCATTTTTTCTAAATAAGCAAACAAATTGAAGCAAAGTGTGAATGAAAAAGAAAAATTGTTCTTTTCACCATGACGAGCCCCAACACTTTCTAGGTTCCACCATTCCTCCGTTGAAGAGGTTTTTTAGTGTGGTAATTGATGCGAGTTTTATCTATTTCTCCTTTTTGGGAATGGAAAATGTTATAACTGACAATTTGAATAAAAACCTCTTCTTACTTTTTAAAAATATTTTAAAATTATTTAGTTCTTTTTTTTTATTGTGTAGCCACCATAACCATTTACTTTTTGAGTACCCCCAACGACCTCTAACATCCTCCTTGGGGTAGGCGCGTCACGGATAGAGAAACGCTGATCCATCTGGAACGTTCAATATACCTAGCATACCGAATGATATATCCAGTCCTATTTTCTTTTTCGATAATTTATGCAGTTTTGATTAAGACTTCGAGATTTTGCTATGTAGAAAATTTCGCAGCAATTATCCATATTTCCTTCTCGAGCGAATAATAAATCTAGAGCAATATTATGAAACATCCAAAACAAATAAATAATTTGTCAAATCACTTCATATTTATTCATTCACACTCTTGGAAAGATTTGATAAAACTGCTAGATCACGCGGTCACTGATTGCTCTCTGACCAAAATGATGATTGATACAAACGACCACTTTACATTCATTTAAGCGTGAAGAACAAACGACGTTCGTGTTTGGGAAAGTATTAGTTGGATTAGTGCGCATGTTCGCAATTGCTCCATTTCCTGAGAAGGTGCGTGGGAATAGTTTCTTTGTTTTTGTTTAGATGTTAAATTTGATCTTTTAATACAATATTCCTTTTTCAAGTGATTTATTATGGAAATGACTTATACAATTTTAATTAAATATATGCGTAGTCATTTTTTCATTTGAATTTGACTCGGGGTATCTTTGCACTCAAAGTAAATACGATCTCAATGTATTCAATTTTTAAGCAGACAAACGCATAAGCAATATCTTATTGAAGTAAATATATCTCAATTTTTAGAAAAGCTACATATGTGCATAAAAAGGTTTACTTTAAAAAATACAAAACTTTCGATTTCTTAAAATAGCTCATGCTACAAAAGTTAACATGTAATGCTTTTGTGTCAGTGATTAAATTTGCTTTTATGTATTCACATGCCTGATATGGTTTTGGCAAATCAAATCCTATAGGAACACAGAGTTATTAAATATCTCCCTACCAAACGTCTAAATAATGGACGCATTTTTTCTTTCTCAAAAAGGAGTTACTATCATACACAAACTGTTTACACTTTGTTTTTACTTGAACCTTTCGTAATATGTTGAAAATAATCATTAATAAATTTTGAAACATTTTAATTGCTTTTTTAAAATGTCATCAATATAACATATACTTAAGACACAAGAGTACTATATAATAAAATTTCGACAAAATTTGCATAACTTACTTAATTTTAATATAATTAATAAAAAAAAACAAGTGAACGAAGTTAGGTTAGACAATAAAATAAATTATTTATCATGGAGAAATTAACCATATTAATTACCGTTATAAATTAAAATTAGGCGTTTTCCAATATGTTTTTTTTTGTCTATGTCCTTGCATGGCATTATTTTGGTGGAAACGCCGGATGTATTTCTTGTCAAAGAAAGGGAACATTTTTTTCTTGTTCTTGAAGATAGTTGTGGGTAATCGATATAATTCTAAATTAGTATTTTATTTCTAAATATATAATTTCTAATAATATATGTTTTCCAAGTCCTTTTCGTTTCGGGTACAAAAATCATCTATATCATTAAACTTTTGGCGCATGGCTGTGAATCTTGGTTAAGTCTGGGAAGCAAAACTGCTGATCTGAAGGCACGTGTCCACTGAGCCAGAACGAAATTTTCAACCGGGCCAGTTGTTAGGAGTTCTTACTCCTGTCCTTGTTAGTTATGACCTGTTGAAGAGTTACCACACATCACATTATTTATATGAATTATTATTATTTATATGAATGAGACTGAGAAGCCTCCCGAAAATATTTAGTCATTAATTGACAGATGTATTCATCAAGTAAATAAAGAAGTGTTCCAAGCACCTCTATAATTGGGGAGTTTATTGGTTCCTATTTTAAAATTTATATCAATGAAATGCGCCCCTTTTTCTTACTCATTGGTTGGAGTGTATATGTTACCTAGTATGGGGGTGGTAGCCTAATGGTCCTGGTCGCGGACTCGCGGTCGGCGTTGTATTCGTCGAATCGGGGGTTCGAGTCCTGTTGTCGTGAACTGCAGCTCAGTAGGATTGATGCACGTTATTCTGAACGAGGTTCTAAATCCTCCCTTAGGCGTGGTGAGGAAATTTGGAGAGGAGTTGCCCCTCACAGTGTCGTCCTCGTCACTTGACCAAAGTTCAAAATTACGAGGTCCGATTGCCCTTGAGTAGCTTCCCAGTGCGACGTTGATAACATTCACAATATGTTAACTTTTTGTTCAGTGTATAAACTGGTTTGAAAAACGAAAGAATCAATAATATCTTCAGTTAAAAATTTGCAAGAAATGTGTGAAGAAAATATTTCCGCTGAAATTATGTTTTCTTTACGAATCCATTTTAATGTCTTTTCGACTACCTTTTTTTTTTTATGTCGAACTGTGATAGATTTTTAGACTCATCCGAACTAGAAAAGTATGCTTTTTTTTTTTTTTTGGTGGAACGAATAATTCATCATCGTCAGTTTCAGAATCAATACAAGGTTCTTGATCTGAAGGTATTTTTTCAAATTCCGTGTCATCTTCATTTCCGCCTGTAAGTTATTTGAGATTAGAAATTTTGGAATAAAAACTTAATAGATGGGTTTTTTTGTTCATCTTGATTCTGAAGGATCAAAAATTATGTATACTCAAATTATAATTATAGTTTTAAGAATATTAAAACATAAAACTATAAATAAAAATAAGTTTTTATTACTCCCAAATTTCATAGTACGATAAATAAAATCCCACCATGTTTTGAACATTTATATACAAAGCAGTTAAACGCTAGGGCTTTTATTCTTCAGAGAAAACTTTTCATTTTCTAATATAGAGGTAATTTGTTGTAAAAAATGAACTCATTTTTACGAGATTTTTCTCATAAAATAAGAGAAAAAAAATCTTCGATATAAAAACATCTGCTTGCAACAGCTGATGAGCTTGTTCTGACAATGTCGTAACTTTTCAATACATTTATAACATTTGTTGAGGGTTTTACCAACTATTTTACGTAAGTGAGACTAAAAATAAACCTATGTGCACGTAGGTTTGTTTTTAGAGGTGGTTAACCCCCCCCCCCCATCATACATTAATAAAGCATTAAAAAGGTGGGACGATTTAATACCGTCGTGCCTCAAAGAGACTATTTCTAAATCTATTACTTAGAAATTATTATGAATTAAAATATCTTGACAATTACAAATATTCTTTTATCGATCATGTTAAAAGATTTGGCTTTCACAAATTATTGAGACCAGATTAAATTGTAAAGATTAATGCTATTCTCCTCTTATTTTATTTCAACAATAGTACGTTTTTCTGCTTAGATATATTTTACTTAATTACATCGTTCCGTTTATTTTAATATTGAACAGAATATTGACGTCAGCTTTAATAATTTATTTTTTCTACTTTAAAATTTTATCAATAGCTTTAGTTTTAATATTTGGATTTTGTAGTGAAATCACTTGTTTGATCATTTTTGTGGTGAAATGTTGGTATCGTTTTTGTACTTTATAATGCTTTGTAATTTTTTGTATACATAATTTAGGATAAGCATCATTGGAAAAAAATATAGTGTTTACGCGGAATTTTTTTTATTAGGAGCCTGCGCTTTATTTTAGCAATAATACTTATCACTAACACATCAATCATTAACTCCCGAGACTAACCCAGAGATGGCGCTCGTAGTAAACCAGTAACCAGGTCTTTCTAGAGTACTAACCTTTGCTTGAAACGTGTCAAAATTTTAAGTCGATCGGACCAGAAACAGCTGAGTTATCGAGGTTGGAGTAAAGTCGTTTTGTAGTTTGTTTAAAAAATGGAAAAAACCGAGTTTCGTGTTCTGATAAAACATTGTTTTTTAATGGGTAAAAACACCGTGCAAGCGAAACAATGGATTGAAAAATGTTACCCGGACTCTTGTCCATCAAAAGCAACGATTTGTCGGTGGTTTGCCGAGTTTAAACGTGGGCGTACCGACACAAATGACGCGGAACGCTCGGGTAGACCTGTGGAAGCCGTTACACCGGAAAATGTGAGTGAAGTGACAAAAATTATAATGAAAGATCGTAAAGTGAAGCTCCGTGAGATTGCTGAGATGACACAGATATCATATGGAAGTGTATTTACTGAAAAAGGTTTTTTGAAGTGAAGTGAAAAAGGTTTTTTCCAAGTGGGTGCCGCGATTGCTTTCGATGGAACAAAAACAGCAACGAGTCGATGATTCAGAAAGCTGTTTATCGCTATTTACTCGCAACAAAAAATCATTACTTCGTTCAGTTACATGTATTAACTAATATAATTCTTACATGGAATTTTTAAACAGACCTGCCCTTTATTTGTAATAGCCTGCCTCCCCATCAATCATTAACTCCTTCATCTTAAATTAGCGCTCTTGTGAAAACAATGTAGGTCTTTCAGAGGTATAACCTTTGCTTAGAAAACGTGTCAAAATTTAAGTCGATGGATACCAAAACAGCTGAGTTATCAGGTTGGAGTAAATCGTTTTGTGTTTAAAATGGAAAAACCAGGTTCGTGTTCTGATAAAACATTGTTTTAATTTAAACAAATTACAGAAACCTGATGTCGTTGAAAAATGTTACTAACATCTGCATCAAAACAACGATTGTCAGTGGTTTGCCAGCGAAGTTTAAGTCGTACCCAAACTGAAATGAGCATGGAACGCTCAGGTAGACCTGTGGGAAGCCAAATTCCACCGGAAAATGT
>BMAW01102332.1:303188-326161 GCA_019974015.1 Nephila pilipes | reverse complement strand
AGACTGGCCGAATTCTAGTTTTAAAAATTATAGTTTCATCGCGACGTGAAATTTTAAAGACTTTTAAATAAAAATAACTGTATGTAAATAAAAAAAATGAGTTGTAGCTCTCTCAAAAGTTCTTTTGACAAAGCAAATACCGCTTGCAGCTCAAGTGAATAAATTATTTTTAATTTTAAGTTCAGCATAATTTTATCGTCTGCAAATTATTCTTCGGTTCGTTCAGAATCAGAGATTCTGACAAATTTATTATTTATTCCAAGTATTTCAACTTTCATTACTTTAAAAATTATTTGGTAGGATAAAGTAATTAGAGAAAGGAGTTTTGTTTCTTTTATTAAAACTTATTATTTAGAATTAAAATGAAGATCGGGAAATATAAGGTATATTCTATTGATATTCGAAATCGTATTAAATAATATGAAATATCTGAAAATAACATTGCTCCATTATTTGGAAAATAAAGTCAAATAGCAAATATTTGGAATCGTAATTTGAAGTAACATAGGACGCTGTTTCTAATAAATCACCCTAAAAGCTGTCTAATCAAATTGATACAATGTTTTAAAAAGCAGCCTTCTAAAATTATTAATAAAACAAGAATAAAAAATTTGCATCAATATTTGTTACCACATTAGTTTTGTGGCTTTAATTATAAGATGAGCAAAAATAATTTAATTTGTGAGTAGGATCTGTTATAGTTAAAATAAGTTTAATCGAAAGATTTCTGAGCGCTACTATATATATATATATATATATATATATATATATATATATATATATATATATATATATATCACGAATGATATTTAAGTAGATTTTAAATCTTTGTTCAATATTAATAACATATTTTGAATTTTTTTGAAATGAATAGTCCTTTTTTCATATGAATAAGATTGTTTATTGATTCTGTCGGAGAGAGCGTTACGTACTTTCAGACTTTATTCGGCCACCAAAGGCCGAAGCAAAAACACCATAAAAATCTCAGATAATCATTAGAGAGGAGTGTATGAGCAAGAGAGGAGAGAATAATAAGAGAGAGAAATTTTGTTATGTAAAGTTATATAGTAGGGGTCTTTCAAAACAAACGTCTTATAACACGTGGTAGAGGATTAGGGATTCTGGGGAAATATCACAATAGACAAGGACTCTAATAGGGATTGCTTTGACAGATTTATGATATTAGGAACTCGACTTTAACCAGTTTTATGAGCGCGTGATCTAATAAATAAAAGGTTAATTTGGAAGGAGATCAAGAAATAAAAATGGGGGATCTTTACTTTTGAATTAGGGGGATTGGGATAACATAGGACAGAATAGAAAATTATATATATATATATATAATTATTAAGAGAGATTATTAATTAAAGTTAAATCATTACACACACACACACACACACACACACACACACACACACGTAAACTGTGGGGTGATGAGATTGTTCATCCCGAATCTACAATGGTTTGCTCTTAAAAAAAGGGGCGGTTGTCTAGGGGGGTATTTCCATTACCGGACTCTATTATGATTTCGTAGGAATTCAATGATGAGACTCAACTTGTTTTACTTCGTTTAATATTTGGAGAGATGAAGATATTTACACTTTGAACTATGTACAGGTTGTCTCTATTAGGAGTAAACAATTCTTCCGAGACGGATAGATGGCAATCTAATTAATCTTATCCCATATCGGCGATGGGCATTGGAACGCGCTCGAGCGTTTGAAGTTTACTTCCGACTCGGGTAGTGCGAAGGAGAAGAGAAGCGGGAAAGAGGGAGGAAAAAAGCGAGAACGAGTGTCACTCAGTTTTTGTTCTGGAATAGGTGGCGCTGCATGAGCTTATCACATGACTCTGATTCGTGGTGCCATCTATTGAGTTTCGGAGGAACTGGTTTTACAGTAAATATGAAAATAAAATAAATTGTTTAATAATATCCCCCCCACACATAATGTTTGTAAGTTTTTGTGTATTATTTTAATTAACATAGTTCATTGTTTTTGTTAATCTTTGTCTTCACGTGTTGGTTCTTATTAGCAACATGTGCACATTACGCAAAAGTGTAGAAGGAATAACTATTGCCTCTGACAAAAGAAATAGAAACATCTTTCCATAAAAAATCATTGCAGAAACCAATCATCCTGTAGTATTTATGTTATACTCCTTAAATAATGGAAACACTTCCTGTGCTCTTTAATCCGATATTAAATGGTTCGGTATATTCTATAATTCGGCACTCATAAAGTTGCTTGTTTTCGGATTTTTCCAATGGATTCCAGCGTTTTATGACTATGATATCCTGGTCGCGACAGAGGGCTGTTTGAATTTTCTTCCAGGGATTACTGTAACTATCAGTTTTCATTTCAGTACAACGCTTTTTTTTTGTTTTCTAGAAAGTTGAAAGTTACATATCACGTTTGCGCAACATTGCAACAATGTATATATAGTGTACTGTATAGTAAAATAGCGTAAACATGTGATTGTCTTTAATAAAAACTAGAAATAATTAATCTTCTAGAAAAAGGGAAAAACCGAAATTTCAAAATGAGTGACTTCAAAATTGGTTCTATGATAATTTATGAAAGGAAAATTTTTTTAAAAAAAATTAAGACGCTTGCTTCTCTAGCTGTAACGGGAAATATATGGAATTAATACACATTGAAGAATTCAATTAAATAAATACTCAATATTTTTGAATTTAATTTTGTATCTGCTTAAAATGACGAAATACTTTGTCATATTTATGTCGTTTACACAGGCTTTGAATGCATGTATGCACATTAAATATGCATTTGAATTGCTTAAATTTTTATCTAGAGAAATCTATCTTTGGTATCCTAGTTAAAACTATATTGACGCTCGAAAATTCGTCTCGGCCGTGGTCCCGAATGGCTTGTATCAAAGAGAGCTTATTGTATATCTTGAGATGCCCTCTTCATAATAAAAGTAGTAAATGTTGTAGAAACTAATTGTGTAGTCAAAAAAAAAATAACTGTCCATTTGTGTGTGTGTGTAAAATTTTTTGTGAGTGTAACCGAAGGGAGATTTACTTCTTGAAAAGATTAATTCATATAAATTTATGTGGATGAAATTGACCAAAGTACATACGTGTAAGCCATTCAAAGTGTGATAGAATTGAAGATTTTATTGATTTAAAAGAGTTTTACAATAATTATAACTAAGATACACATAGTGAGTGTGTGTATTCACTTATATATATCTACATTATACCGCAAAAAGGGACAGAATAGGACAATGGGAATGTCATTAAGTGGAATGATTCACACCAATCATTTGAATTACATGAATTTTCGTGTAATTAATTATATTGAATATAATTTATCTCTTTTTAGAACTCTAAGTTCTTCATTGCAGAAAGTATTTATTTTAGTTTTTTTTTAATTTGTGAGTAAGCAGTAGACGAGAGAAAATAGTTCAAGTCGCAGTTCTTAAATCAACGTTAATTATCAAAGTAAAATTTAAGAAATCCTACGAAGAATTTCATTCTTTTTTGAAACCAACGCCAAATGTACCCAAATAAATTTGTTCTTCAGAAAAATTTAACGCCACGTAAATTATTTATTTTCACATGTTCATTTCAACCTAAAAATCACTAGATGTTCCATTTTGAAGAGAAAAAAAATGATTACTTATATATAACTCAATTCAATATCCTCCTCTCTTAATTGAGTTTCAACATATCTAGTTTGCTTTAAAAAACCTACCTACATCAAAACTTTGTTTCACTTGTTCATTTGTTTATTTAATAATCGCCGTGTAGCGGGGATGATGCATGTTAAATCTATCGCCGTCTCAAGTCCTTCCATTAGTGTAATGTGGAAGTTTGGAGAGGGAGTTGCCAGCCCAGGCGTCGTGCTCGTCACTTGACTAAGACTCAAAATTACGACTTCCATCGCCAACAGCCCTCCTGTTGCTTCTCAGTGCAAAGTTAATAAACAATCACAATCATATTGTTTTATTTAATTAGACTTCTTCAGAAGATTCTATTAATTATCTTGTTCTGGCATTAGGTCCAAAATTACACCATCGTAAATGAACAATTCTGCATCATTCAAAATGTTTAACTACATATTTAAGCTATCAATATACCAAAAATAGCTCGATCAAAAAAGAACAGCCGGATATTATTGTATTCATTGGTACTTTTTGCATGTATGTTAGGATTTAAATCATAAGCAACAGGCGTATTAAAATTAAGATTTTACGATATGTGAAAAGTATATAGATAATAAAAAAAGGAAATCTTCGATTAGCTGGGTACTAATTTCGTCAGACGGAAACTTTTGATACATGGTGTTAGATTCAAAAGATTGACATTGTAACATATTATAATTATTATAATTGCATTTAATTTGCCTGGGGTATCCAAATACGTTAAAAACTAGAATTTGTGAGAAAATATCGAATTTTTTTTTACTTATCCATTAAATTATTTGAATTGTTTCTTTTCTGAAACTATCTTCCACATGTGGCTACTATACATAGAAATAAAATTATAAGCATTTTAAAAAAACACCATTTCCAAAAAAGTTACTGGAAGTCGTTATTTTGAAACCTGAAGTTAGTCTCTTAAATATTCCTTTGTTTCTTCGATTTTTAAGAATATTTACTTCGTATATATTTTTTTCTTAAAAAAAAACTTTTAAAACATATTAAGACTCATTTTGGGAACTCTGACAAAATATTTAGTGCTATAGTTTCCAAAATATCAGAGGCAATATACTCTCTGTTTACTATTTTGCTGAGCTGCATTGTTTGAATTGTTTTCGATTTTTGCTTTTAATTGTCATTTTATTTCTGTATGAAATAACTATTTAAATTAAAAAAAATATTTTAGATTAATATTTTTTATTTAAACCGTGGGTAGCTCCAAAAATTAACGTCAATGTAAGAAAAAAATGCCATGGTTATCGTTATTCTGCTCGTAAGAGAACTGAAATAGTCAACATGAGCAGTGAAAGTAAAATTGGAACTGAGGAAGAAATATCGAAGAAAAACTTGAGAGAGAGAGAAATAAATGCACCTGGTAAAAGAATTTACTGTATAGAAAAAATATTTTCAAGTGTTAATGAAACGCTGAATTGCCCATTGTGTTTATCACCATGCTTAGAACTTAAGGAAGAATTTAACTTCGGTTTTCTTTCCAATATGTGCTGTTAAAATGCACAAACAGCGCATTTCAACAGCGCATATTATTTACTTTTTTTGTGCTGTTGAAATGCACAAACTGCGACTTTGTTCAGGGTTCTTCATCAACTAAAAAAGGAAACAAGATGAATGAAATTAATATTTAGTTTGTAATAGGTATGAGACTAATTGAAAAGAGCCATAATGCTTCGAAAAAGCTGAGTGCTGCATTATTTATGTCACGCTTATCAAAGTCAGCTTCCAGGAACTAAGAAAATAAGTTGTTGAAAGTTGCTTCAACTGTTGCATAGGGTTCTATGAATACTGCGGCATCTGAAATAAATGAGCTGAATCATCAGGTGTAGAATTTGACAAGCTGCGGTATATCTTGTAATGGTACACGGCAACGTCAAGGCCACACATAGTTAAATGGGTGTGTATCAGCTTTAACCATTGATACGAATTAAGTTGCTGAGAGAGAAATTGTGTGTGAAAAAGAATTGTCGCATATGTACTCGAAACCAAAAATTTAATGTATCCCGAGATCACGTTTGTACACAAAATCATTCTGGGTCATCATCTAGCATGAAATTTGTTGTTTTGCATTTCGTATCTTCGAATGTTCTTGCCATTTAAGACAGCTGAAGTATTCGTCCCTTTATTGTGACAGTGATTCTCAAGGTTACTCGGCTTTGAAAGACATATATGGAAATAATAGTGTCACTAAATGTGAATGCATAGGGTACATTTAGAAAAGAATCCGAACCCGCCTTCCTAAACTAAAATCAAGTCGGAAAGGATTAGATGAAAAAGGAAAACTTTCCAACAAATTTATTAATAAATTGCAAAATTATCTTATTATTACTATTAGAAGCAATTCTGATGATTTGCCAGGAATGCAAAGTGATGTAATAGCAGCAATTTGTCACAGATGCTCAGAAATAGATCAGCCAAGGCACGATCAGTGCTCGAAATGACAAATTAATTGGTGTAAATATCAACGTGCTGGATTGATTGTTTTTTGTGGGATATATAGCAACAAAGGCTATAATCCATTATCAATGAGCTATCGCTTGAGGAGCAAAGGTAAATAAAAAAATGCAAAACCCTCTTTAAAACCATTGTTAATTCTATTAAATCTACATACTTTGATTTATGTTATCAAAATTTATTAAAAAATGTCTCCATGACAAAACGCAGAATTCCAATGTATGTTTCAATGGTTGATTGTGGAAAATAATCCCGAGGAATGTATTTGTTGACCAGAAACATTAACACTAGGGATATATATATATATGTGTGTGTGTGTGTGTGAGTGTTATGCATTTTATTGATGGTTAGACGGGGGTGCTAAAAATATTACATGCATTAGATGTGATTCCTGGGCAGTATGCAGTTGATGCCTTTAAGACCTTTGATCTTATTCTTATCGCTAACTTCCACGACATTCATAACCATCAGCAAAAGTGGCCAGAAAAAAAATTAAATCTACAAAAAATCAAATTTATGATGATGTGACTTATTAATGTGAGAGGGGCAGTTTATTTGAGTTTATATTTGATATGTATGCTTTTATTTTTTGCTCAAGTTTTAACTTTAAATCTATTTTCTGAAGAACATAATGTTTAGTACATTTACAATTTTTGAAAAGTGATAAATCAAAGGTCTTTGCCTATATTTAGATAAAATTTTGTAGAAATATTTTTCGCATTGTTCTTGATAGCCTGAAATAGGAATTTTGTAATGTATGATTTATAAGCGGATTTATTCCCATTTTAATGCATAAGAATGGTGATATTAAAAATAATGCATAAAAATGGAGAAAGATTTTAAGAAACACTTGTTGTTTTTTCCGACTCATTATAACCTGTAAATATAGTGAATTATTAAAAATTCCTATTACAGGCTCTGTACAGTTGTCATGTCTATACATATGCTAATTGGCAATGTCATAGAAAGATTTTTCATGAAAAGAGAATATTTTGAAAATACGTTTTCTTTCCTTATTTTATGCTAAAAATGCATCTTTCTTGTGTTTTCTTTTTATTGCAATAAAATTTTTAAAATGATTTTTTATGTATATTCTAATTCAGATTATGCTAAATATAAAAAAAAATTCATTTATAAGTTTTCTAAGATCTTAGTTCCAAATCTCGTGTCGGATACCTTAAAATATACTTACAATGCTAAGAGATTTACTTAATTTAAAATTTTATTGTCTGCATTTTTTATAATTTTTGAACATATTATTGTCTACATACATTGTTTCATTTAATAATTGGTTTTTATGACATAATCGTCTGATTTTATTGTTTTTTTTTTAATAAACATTGGTAACATTTTTGTACTTGAGGATGTTTTACTTGTGAAAATAAAAATACATTAGGAATTCGAAGAAAGTATTTTCTTTTCATGGCAATTATTGCTTCTGTGGAGTCTGGTACTTCTGGAGCTGGAGGTACGCTTACTTTACATTACCTTGAATTCCTTTTGAACAATATACTTTTTCGAGAACTTAACAGGAAAAAAAAGCATTGGCCCATATTAAAATAAAATTAGAAAAACCAATTTAAATTTTTATTTTTTTTTTTCTTATTTTATAGCAACAATAGTTGCATTTGTCTTAAGAAATATTTCTTTTATTAACTTAACTTTGCAATATTTTTAATATCTGAACAGAATATTATCGATGATTTTAATAATTTATAGTCTACTTTAATAATTCATGGGTTGTTTTGATACTTTTGTTGTGAAAAGTTGGCTTCTTTCTAATACTTCAGATTATTTTCTATTCTTCTGAAGGATTAATTTAGAATGAGTAGAATCGGAGAATAGAACAAATTTATGTTTATATAAATGTTTCGATTCGTTTTTTTTTCTCTGGAATGCAATCCATATCAGGAGCGAAAACTTTATTAGTTTGTTGAGCTGGAGTATCTGAATAATCGATATATCAGAACAAGTCATATATATATATATATATATATATATATATATATATATATATATATATATATATATATATATATAGTTATTATAAATACTGTTTGTTAGAGTCTGATTATTCGATCTTTGAACATTTGGAAATTAACAACAAAAAATCACCGATTTCTATAGGATAAGAGATAATGTTATGAAACGTTTTTAAAACAATTGAAGTGAGATAAAATTTTGGTTTCAAATACTTATGTTATAAAATTTAGATTTATTTAAGACTTATTAAAATGGGAAACATTTCTATACATAGTAATAAATTTACTTTTTTCATTTTTATTCTTAATCTATGCAAATTTTTTCTTAACCAATTTTCCAATGGGTGACACATTTCTTTGAATAAAAAAATGTAATATCTTGTTACGCAAAAACTGCGATTTTAATATTTCCAAATGGTAAAAGCACACTTAGTATAATGCACAAATGTATTTATAAGATATGAAACTTTTTCCTCCCGCAAAAGAATGCATGAATAAAGGCATTTTTGAACAAAACTTTTTTGGTTCATTTTAATTTTACGAGAATGAATTTGAAGAAAAGAAAATATCTTGTTATTTTCAACTCATTTTGCTATTTGCACCCCGTTAAGAGAAACTTCGCTTTATACACAAATTCTAATACGATATTAAATTTTTCTCTCGCAAAATTATACAGGAAAATAAACATAATTGATGAAGGTATTCTTGGTTTCGTTTCAATTTTACGGAAATGTATTATGAGAAAATGAAACTTTTTGTTTTCATTTTTTATGAGCTGATTTTGGAAACGACAGCCATTCTTGTCAGTACGTATGCACCACTTTGAGTAATAAAACAGGAAAGGCCAATGAAGGCCAATGGAAATACGAGGGTGGATTGATAAGTTTCCGGCCTGACCAAGAAAAACAACGTTTTTAAGAATTTTTTTTTTATTTCTCAACATAATCTCCTCCAAGGCTGATACATTTCTCATAGCGGTGTTCTAGTCTAGTAATGCCATCTCTATAGACTGATTCGTCAAGCTCCTCAAAATACCCATTTACAGCTTCGATTACTTCTTCATTGTCCGCAAATCTCTTACCGCCAAGCCATTTTTTGAGGTTAGGAAACAGATAATAGTCACTCGGGGCTAGGTCTGGAGAGTAGGGAGGGTGCGGCATCAATTCAAACTTCAGATCGTTGATTTTAGCCATCGCAACGATTGACGTGTGCGCTGGTGCGTTATCGTGATGAAACAAGATTTTTTTCTTCGCCAGATGAGGTCGTTTAATTTTCACTTCGTGGCTCAAACGTTGCAATAAGTCTGCGTAGTATTGACCAGTGATAGTTTTACTCTTTTTAAGGTAACCAATGTATATAATACCTCTTGCATCCCAAAAAAACAGTAGCCATAACCTTGTTCGCCGAAAAAATTGTTTTTGCCTTCTTTGGAGTTGGTTCCCCTGGTTCAATCCACTGTTTAGACTGTTCTTTGGTTTCAGGAGTGTAGTGGTGGACCCAAGTTTCGTCAACGGTTACGAATCGACGCAAAAATTCGCTTGGATTACGCTTATACAACGCCAAATTGGCGGTAGAAATGTTCTTTCGAATCAATTTTTGGTCGACTGTTAGCAAACGCGGCACCCATCTTGCACAGAGCTTTTCCATATACAAATGTTGGTGCAAAATATTTTGTACACGTTCATATGACATCTTACAGGTCTGAGCTATCTCACGCACTTTTAATCTGCGGTCTTTCAGCACTATTTGATGGATTTTTTCGATCATATCTGGAGTTGTGACCTCAATGGGGCGTCCTGAGCGAGGCTCATCAGAGGTGCTCACACGACCCTTTTTAAACTCGGAAACCCACTGCTTAACGGTTGAATATGATGGGGAGGATGTCCCCAGTGTTGAGTCCATCTCTTCTTTAATTTCCTTCGGCGTTAACCCCTTCAAATAAAAGTATTTGATGACAGCACGAATTTCCAGCTTTTCCATTTTTACGAAAAACACAGAGGCGTCTTGTTCAGCGTGCTCTCAAACCTAAACTAACATGGCGATCGGACTGAAACTATAGCTACAAGCTATCTAAGGATGGTACTATAGAACGCCACCTCAAGGTAGGCCTCGTGGCGCCATCTCTTGGTCAGGCCGGAAACTTATCAATCCACCCTCGTATTTATATTTCACGAAAGAGTGAAAAAAATGGTTAAATTAATTGAGCAATAAACAACAAGGAATATGTAAAAGATAATTGCTCAATATTTTAAAAGGCCAAAAATCTAATTTTCTTTATTTGATTACCTTAAACACGCATTAAATGTTTAACACATCAGCGTTGTTTAGGATGCTTTTCTATTTCCTTTTTTTTTTAGCTATCCTATCCTGTCGAAAAAAAAATTATGTTACATTTCTATGGATCTATCAGATCCAGAGAGTGTGGTTTATATTTATTTTGTATACACACATTTATATAATTTTCTTTTGAAGTTATTAAAAAAAAACAACACATTTTGATTGTTTATTAACGTTACACTGAGAAGCTACATGAGAGGTATTGGCGATAGACTTTATAATTTTGAGCCACGGTCAAGTGAAGAGGACGACATTTGAACTGGCATCTCCCTCTCCACATTTCCAATCGTCATCAACGGGATGACTTGTGACTTCTATCAGATTTAACGTGCATCAGCCCCAATACATGGTGGTATATAGTTGCATTGAGATTCGAACCCACAACACAATGAAAACAACACAGGCAGCGATCTCGTGACTATGATAACTCTGTAACAGCTTCCACCATATCCAGATGGGAACCAATAATGAAGAGATTATAAGGTCTTTGTGTGTCTCAAAAGTAATGAGAATAATTTTATTGTGCGCTTATGGCACATTGCCAAAGGAAACAGCTGATGGTTGCAGGTGAATTGAAGTTTCAGTTACATACTACCACGGTTAGCAGGTGGTCCGATTTATCTGGGCATCTGCGATGGCTTTATAGAGAGTCATGGTGAGAACGCATCGTCAGGTTCATCATGCAACAAACTAATGAAAAACGATATGCAATATAGTTTTGTCTTAAACGTTGCAAATGTGATAATGAAACTATGTGGAAATGTTAAAAGAAGCCTATGGATACGAAGTTTCGTCAAACATCTAATTGTATAAGTGGCACCATACGTATAAGAATAGTCTATTGAATGTAGGAAACGATCTGCGCAATGGACGACCATCGATATAAGGCTGAGAGGGCAACACCGATCATGCGAGGAATGTTTTGATCTCAGATAGCCATTTTAGTGTACGTTTAATCGCGGATATGGTAGGACTGCCTAAATCAGCCTTCCACTGCATTGTTACTCACGAATAGAACATGTGTAAAATCTGAGCAAAAATGGAGCCAAAAGTTTTGACCCTAAGACTATAAAGATATTCGTGAGACGATTTCTCGAAGGAAATTATGGATCGCGTTACAAGTGACCCAGGCTTTCTGAAAAAGAGTCGTAACTGGAGACGAAACTTTGGTGCTTCGATTCGATCCTGGAATTAAATGACAGAGTGTGGATTGGCGCGTTTAAGGAAAAAAGTAAACCGCACCCTCTCATAGATTGCCAGCAGTTGGATCGTCCACCATGGCAAAGCTAGGTCCCAAACGGTATAGGTGGGGACTGAGTACCTACCTATCCCATGAAAATATTCCTGTTCATACTCAGGACTTTGCGACTTTCTTTTATTTCATAAACTTAAGAAGGAGTTAAAAGGAAATAATTTGTTTCGACGCAGTCAAAAATACTCAAGAAACAATGACCACAAAGCTTCGAAGCATATCTCAAAATGAGTTAGCACAGTACTAGGAACAATGACAGGACCGCTATACTCGTTGTGTTAATGCTCAAGATTCATACTTCGAAGAATATTAGGTATGTTTCATTACCCGAACAATTATTATTTTTATAAAAAGTTTTCTCATTACTTTTGGGACATACCTTTCTATCAAATGATAGCTATCGAGTATTATTTGAAGTGAAGATCATGAAAAAACACAATAAATTATTTTTATTTGAATAAGTGATTGGAAACAAGATAATGTCCCAGTCAAGTTTGCAGGCGGTGAGTCGAATAAAGATACTACTCCCTGAATACCATTATTCTGTTTTCACTCAACGACGGAAAAACTACTGCAGTTTTATATAAAGTGAGATAACATATTTCTTTGGGCTCTACATCTCTACAGATAGAGCGTGTAAATATTGGTAAAATGGCTATATTGCTTTATTTCGCCATATTTTTGGAATCTTATCTTTTTCCCAATCACCAATTCAAATATATTTCTGTACTAATTTGTGATATGGGTCGATTAGACACAGTCAAATAAGACGTCTTATTTTCTTTTTGTTAAGAAACAAAATTCGACCTGTCTGGAAATGTTATTAACTAAAGTAATGTATCTATTTGAAGAATACTTGTTGGCCGCGTAAGTCTAGTGATCATGGTTGCGGACTCGAGTCCTGATGCTACTAAGGACTCTCCACGTATATGGGCTGATCGAGGCCCCAAGTCCTGCCATTGGCAGGGTGCAGAAGTTAGGAGAGGGAGGTGCCAGCATGGGTGTCGGCCTCTACACTTGACCAAGGTTCAAATTTATGAGGTCCGCCGTCAAATAGCTCCCGTTTTGCTTCGAAGTGCGTGTCTGTAGACAATCACAATCACATGAGGAATATTTAAATAATAAGATGCCAATATTAAAACCCATGGGAGCAATCATGAAATAAAGTATTGAAATGGGTTGATTAGATACATTCAAGGTATGAATTTGAATTTGATTTGTACACTCCAAGTAAGAATAAATAATACGTTTGTAACTAAATAGTCATAAACGTTTAATTTACACCTATTCATATTAAGGAACTATTGTAAAAGTCTAATATCTCAATAAAATATTTCGAAAAAAAAATTACGATTACGACATGTCCAGATATCTTAATCATATCATTCATATTTTTCGACACACAAATCAATATAGATGTATTAAAACTTTAAATAAAACTACGCAACTTTTCATGTATTTTCTTAAAAAATAACATTCAATATTTCCCAAGTCTAATTTAAATTTTAAATTAAATTCCCGTAGGAAATGAAATAGTTTAGTGATTACGTCGCCTGACTACAAATTGCTTTCATAAGTTTTTGGAGTTGCTATTTTCTTACTTTTCAATTTTTGAAAAAATTATTTTCATTGTGCAAGTCTTAATGAAGCATAAACTTAAACAATAACACTAATTCTAAAATTTGGACATGAAAAACTTTCATTATGCAGATCAAGTATTACATATTTAGTATCATAGATTTTAACATATCCTATATGTATTAAATTAAAGTTCACATTTTTTGATCCAACAGTCCCTCTGATGTTCTGAAATATAAAATGAAATCTGAGTTAAGATACAATCCAATTAAAAAATTTTACAGTTATTAATTTTTATTTGTTACATTTATGGTATTAAACTGTTATAACATAAAATATAGAAAAAATAACTACAGATAAAAAAAATGCGATAAAAGCAATTATAATTACTCTAGATTAAATGACTGTCCAGTGTCCTAATTATTAATCTTCTAGGATAGCGTCATGGGGATTGGGGAATTAAAAATATGAGAAACTCTCATTTAAAATATCCCATATTTCTATATTTATAGAGACTTGTGGATTTTTAAATGAGATTTTCATTATCATACCTGAACGGCTTAATTATTTTACTTCTAGGTTTTATTTTACCTATGATCGTCAATTAAAAAATAAGCCAACTCGAAAACATAAAAAGACTGAAGTATATGGTATTAGACCAAGTACTTGGTATATATACCTCCTTGGTATATATACTTAGTATATATACTAAGTATATATACCCAAATATCTGAACCTATTCTATCATATCTAAATTCGGAATAATAATATGAGCTTGTAATTTCTTGATAAATTAATGGAAACAAAATATTTCTCATAACCATTGTCATACTTTCTTTTCCTTATTTAGCTACTGATAATAGGTTGATTTGATATTGCTAAAGCAATGAAACAAAAGAAAATATAAAAGATTTTGAACGGAAAACTAAAACTTTTCATTATTTAAAGGAAATTATCCATGGCTAATTTGGGGAAAATTTCTAATTACCACTTATTTTCCGTTGTTTTAAGTGGCTTTCTTGATTGAAATGTTACGCACAAATTTAAATTACATCTGTGTTCCTTTTCTTTTTATTTATGTTGATGATTTACACATTTTATGCTCAACATATGCTTATGTATGTTTACAACTAACATAAATATTAGTATGTGTCATACTTATGTAAACATAAGTATGATGATTTATGCATGTTACATTTTATGTTATCGGTATGAATTATATACAAATGCAAACGAACACATGCATTTCGTCTTTCGATTTATGCTCAGCGAGAACGACTACACTTTAAAATATATTCAAATAAATTATCTGGTGGTTTGAGAAATAAAATATTTCTAATCGTTTCCACTCTCAATATTGTTATTTTAGGTTATTTATGAGTTGTTAGATATAAATATACCTACAAATACAAATAGAAATTTCTTCCCCCCGTGAGTGTTTTTTTTTTTCAAATCTTATGCAAGTAGTGACCTTTCTTATTTTTGAAGGTCAAGTGAGCAAAGTTTTATCAAGATAAAAACAAAACTGTAGATTTGCATAAATTTCGTACAAATGAATACTGTTCTCTTTACAATATAGACAGATTTGTCAGTGGGGAGGAGGTAAGTCATTCTTAAATGTAACTCATAATCAAAAATTAGGAGATATACGCAAACAGTATTCAATTTCTTGTAAAAGTACTTCATTTTATAATAACTTATGTATTTTAAACCTGACATTTTTGGGAAAATTACTGTACACCTTCGTTTTTTAGAACTATATGACATAACACTTGAGGTTGCTCAATATTTCAATTTATTTATAATGAAACAAAATTGTATTTGATTAAAATATACATTTCAGAAGTAATTTTTTTTTTTAAAAAAAATTGAGTCTCTCTCTATCTATACTTTTTATTTTATTAAAAATAAACGAATAAAAATAAGGCATTCTGTAATTTTTAATGGATTTTTTAGAATGGTTATTCTGTACAATTTTGAAATGGAATCAGGTGTCGACATCGTCATCTGACCGTGCTATAAAATAACAAGGGATGTTAGCATGTTTATTAGACCTTCGATTGAGAAACAGTTGATCAATCCTAAGAGTTCATTACATTAAAAAGCATCATATACACAAACTTTTTACTTTATATATAATATATGCAATGATTCTTAGCATTGAGATCCATTTAATCGATCTGTAAGATGTCTACAAATTATTGCTTTTCTTCTTTGAAAAGTACTTGTATTTAAAAGAACATCTAAAAACCAGGAGGCACAAAGGAAAATTTCATTGAAATTCTATGTTTATTGTAGTGATAAAGACTTACGTAATGATAAGCATTTTTCTGAAAATCATTTAACTTACTGGCTTCGTTAAGCGTATTAGACAAAATCACTCATTAAAGATGAGTTCCAGAATGTTAAACTAACTTATTCACAGTTCGCATAAGCTATATCAAACCAAATTAATAAAGTGGAGCGGATAAATAATCGCGTTCCAACACAAATATTATAATACAGAATTCTATTTATCATCGTAATTCTGAACAAACGATTCTTTTAGTGAAGGAATCCGAGTCAAATATGCTTTCTGAGTATTTTTTCTTACAGTTGTGCTGCAAACAACATAGTATTCCTATGAACATATTCATTTCCTCTTTCCTATTCAATATACTTCTTATTACATAGTAAAGCTAATTTATATACATCCTGAAATTAAAGTAGCCCCAGAGTTTAGTTAAAGGGGAATGCACGTGAGAACCCGTTACAAATTCAGATGTCTTCTACTTGAAAAGGGAACTTATTTCAGTAAGTTAGTAATGATTCAAAGTAATTCTCACTCCCCCCCCCCAAAATAAAATAAAATAAAATGCATTGGAAGTCATAATTTGACATTGGGATATCCGTATCCTTATGCATCTATTTATGTAAAGATAATCACATTTATACTCATAAATTATTGTGAATAAGTAATTATCAATAACTGTAATTACATTTTTAGATCACGCATTTGCCTTAGGCACATCCTGCATAAAATACACTCCATTTATAATGTAAAAAATTTACAGAGTATTTAAAAATGTAACATTCCAAACACTGAGCGTAATTATAATGCCAAAATCTGATTGTAAGAAAATTTTGAAGTTTACGATTCATATTTCCTTTAATTATTATGTTAATTGTATTGTATTATAGACATGCGAAGAAAAAAGACATTTTATTCTAAACATCACATTTACTTTCGAAGTTTTCCTGCTTAAAAATATCCACAAATTTAGAAGAATAATTCTCACGTTTTTTCACATAAGAAAAAACAAATATTTCATCTCTTCTGTTGTCGATTGCCCTCCAACGTTCTTAAAAGAACATTATGTGGTGTTGTCAATTAACTTTTTTTTGTTTCTTTTATTAAACTATAAATGTTTAAATAATGAAACTCATTAATGAATGATACCAATATATTTTTCTATCATTTTTTTATGTTTAAATATTTTTTAAATATTAAATGCATTATAAAATGTAGAGCAAGCAACACCTGCATTTTGTGAGTTTTTATTTGAAAAAACTTACGTACAATGTGTAGAAAATAATATCATTTTATAATGTGAAAATTATCAGCACTACGGATGAAATAGAATTTACTAAAAGTGTACCAGAATCTTAAGAAACTACATTTTGAGAAAATTGCGAATACAGATGTTTTTCTGTAAGGAGTTGCAAGTTTGCTTAATTTTTTTCTGGTGTTCTGATTATCAAATTCTCTAAGATAATACCTATATGTAATCAGCAAAGCGCCCTTTATTTCTTAAAAGTAAAATTTAAAAATACATAATTTATTACTGTTTAATATCCCAGTTACTTTAAATATTCTAAGTACTGAAAACTATTAAAAATAAGCCGTGTCCTTTTGTACTATTATAAATGCTGAAATTTAGTTGAGAGGGGGATCTATATGAGATATCAGAGTTATACATTAAATTTTGATGATTAGTATTCTAAAATCCCGAAAATGCTATTTTCACCTATTGCAAATATCCTTAATCAAAATAACATTTAAAATAGACTACAAAGTAAAATTTTTTCGTGGAAAATGATAAAAAAAGATAAATCAACAAATTGTGAAATTAGCTTACCAATGTGGAATTCAATATAGCTTATAACAAAAACAACATTTTCTCAACAATGATATGAAAAAATTATCAAATAGGTGAAGGGATGCATTTTTCGGAAAAAAATTCAAATAAATTCAAATATATTTTGTAGTCATAGGTGATTTTCTCTCAAGAAAGGACGTATCTTTTTACTGTGTCTGACTTCCAAGGAAAGAAAATTGATATCTGTATGAAACTTAGAAGAAGTAATGGAAAAAAAGTTTAAAATTATTTTAATCAATATTAAAACAACCGAACGAAGTTTCACTCGACTTTCACGATGAAGATCCACGATGAAAAAAGATATTTGGGCTATAGTTTAGTTTACATAAAATATTTTAAGTAAAGTCTTACTTATTCCCTTATCACACTTTATTTAAAGAAATTGCTTCTATTTTTACGAAAGTATAATATTATATGATAATGAGAAAGAATTGCATAGGAAAAAAATACGCAAAAAACGATATAAAATGCTTTATTGAATTCAGAATATGGACTAATATCTAATTTTTTATACGTAAAATTGATTCTGAGAGATATGTTCGATAGTTTAGTGGAAATGTTTTGTTGAATACTTGTTATATCAAAAGTAAAAACTAATTGATCTTGAGTATACGTGAAATAAAATCAGGAAAGGAATCCAAATCATTGCCTGAATTGGAATTTTAATAGAAATTTAAATATATCAGAATGAATATAAATTTATCATTACATACTACTCATCAATATATATTAGACTTAAAAGGATTTAGAAATTTAGCAATGATAATTAAAATTTGTATCTCATTTTAGTAATTTGCTTGACTGGTTGATTTGAATTAATATTGATGTAAAGCTATATGATAGCAAAAAGAGACAAATTGATGATACGAATATGATAAATTTCACCAATGAGAAGAAAATTTTGTCACTTAGCTCAGGGAAAAAATATAAAAACCTACACCAACATTATTTTTTCTGCTTCTATAACAAATATACGACAAGTAAAATGAAATTCGAATTCTCTGACTTCTTCTTAAACTTCTAGTTAATCAAGATGTATCACGCTTCAAATTAACTGAATCGGAAGAGATTTCCAGATGCAGCAATCTAAAAATAATGACTTCAATGACCATACTATAATTATTGTGAAGTCCTTTTAAAACTCTTTTGAAGTTCATATCTGATATCTAGCGCAAGAATGATTTAACATTATAAAATAATATCTGTCTAAAATAACAATTTTGTACCGTTACGTTAAATATAATAAATATTACAGTTTAGATTAAAATAGTATATATAATAACTACCAAGCAGTTAAAATTATTGAGAAAGCACATCTCTGAGCTGGTATTTCTCCTGCAAATCTTCTTCACCGCGCCAACTGGAGACTTGGTATCTTCATAGGTTTGACATAATGTAAGCTCTCTACATGGCAGACATCTTTTTAGCACGGATCTGGAAACATACTGGCCGTAAGCCTTCGCGCCAAGAATCCTAGGCCATCGAGGCGCTACTTAAGGTATTCAGATAATATATTTTACCTAAGAACGAACTGTATAAAAGTTTAATTAGATGAGTGGCTTAAGAAATGTGGTAGTTTTAAAAAATTATTTACAACAAAAAAGGCAAAATTAAGAAGACTTTATAAGCTACAAATTTTAAAAACAATGTAAATAATAATCCATTTATAAAAAAGGGGTCTTTCCCAAACATGCAGGCCTGTCTGCTCCAAAGGTGACTCGGAAAATGAACAAATGGAATTTTCTCTTGAAATCGCACAACAATAGGAGAATGCGTGTGAGGCTAATACCAGTCTTTACTTAATGCAAAATAGTCTAACGAATGAAAGTTGGTGCATTTATAACGCATTTTTTAGCGTGAGTTTTGTAAATATTCTTACACATCTATGCGTTAATAATTTGTTAAAATAATTGGAACATAATTAGATGCAAAAAACGTTAATTAGATCAACCTGTCTCTTGAAAGAAAACTCTGTTGTCATCTGCTCCTAGCATTTCTGCGGAGGCGATGAGATAGAGCATGAACGGAGAGATAAGAACACTATGGCCAGTTCAGACAGCGGAAGGTAAGATTACAGATACCACTGACGCGTCTTGTTATACTATGTCGGCTTAATACTGAATCGCAAATGTATAATCTTCCGTAAGAAGGCAGTATCTGCGGTTTGAAAATAATGGGACGGATGAAGTAAACCTAACTCGTTATCTGATAAACCTAAAAAATAGGTACATAATTTTTCAGCCAGCATCGCCTGTCCTTGATAAAATGAATTTGTTGAAGCACAATTTACCTTGGTCGTTATAGATAAGTTTGAAGGAGGTGATACATAACTTATTATACGTTCACGAAGAAAAGATGTTGATCGACTCCAGAAAAATTATAATTGATAAACCAAAAGTACTTCTTGAATCTCATATTTGTTTTTATTTTTCCTGTAAAGTCAACTGAGAGTTGTTTGCTTGTGATTCCTTTGAAGTGTTATTCCATGAGAATTTGAAAATGGAATGTCTGAAAATTGAATTTTAAATTGCAACAACATATGGAAACCAAAGATGTAAAATATAGGACGCACTTAGCTAATAGGTGTTTCTTTAAGATTTCTAATACGCTCTATCATCAACATTTGATTTATTCGTAGTGTTCCATCCTTTCACATTATGAAACGCGATAAATTTCCGATCAATGAACAATGAATGAATGAATGCTAATGCATTTTTTTTAAAAAATTAAGTTTTCAGTTATAATTAAGACCGAAGTATTAGAATGTTATGTTTTGTAAGTACTTAAGCAAAATGACTTTACAAATATGAATAATGACTCACTGATTATTAATTATTCATACATACTATAGATATTTACTCGTGACTTTTTTTGTTTATAAACAGATGCATTAATATACATTGTCATCTCAATGTAAAAATAGGGACTCTGTTGCTTTTCATTTAAAAGTTGATCGAAAAATGGAAATTTATTGAAATTTGCGATAAATTTTTTTTCTTGTGTAGAAGACATCTCAGTTATCTTAAAGTTTAATGAACTTTTATTTATTATGCACGAACTTCTCCTCACCCACATACATACAATATTTTACAAATTGAAATTTCTTGTACGCATTGAAGAGTATTATCAACGATTAATATAACGGTTGACACATGAGAATCATCAGACTTGCAGCAATGTCTATGGTATGCAAGTTTCGAGTCGGCGATGCGGTGGCGCGGCAGCGCGCGTGCCTGAAGCTCAAAGTGCGCGACGTAAGTCTGATTGGTGGCCGGGACCTGAGTAGCTCCACGACAAGTAAGAAATTAAGCACTCTCGTGACGGGTTATCTCGAAAAGGAGATTTCCTGCGCGACAATGCTACGGTGTTGCGAGCGGACGACAGTGTGCGAATGAAGAGGGACCGACGTTAGCCCATGACAGCACTGAGAAGGGACGTCAGAGCGCGATGATCGAACCTACTCCGCATGGCGGTGAATGATCGACAGCTTCCAGGCAGCAAGCACGCTGGTCTTACTGCTACAGGTGTAAGAATTGTCGGCTTCGTCAATCTGTCGTCCCTGCTGCGCCGTGGATTGCGTGCAAGGGTGCTCTTATACAGGATTCCCCACGGCGAATCATCGATATGTGCTCGGCAGTGGCGCTCTTGTCAGAGACAGGCGAGCTGATTGGCACCAGTTGTTCTGTCAGATGAATACGCTTCAATTTGGGACCCATGATGGCCGTTCGTGAGATGTTATGCCGGTCACGCTGCCTTCCTGAGGTATTATTGAACGACATAGTGGTCGAACACCTGGAGTTATGGTTCAGTGATTTCGCATCATGGACGATCAATTTTGATAAGAATTGAGGGTAATTCATACAACAGGTACGTCCGTGAAGTGCTACAGCCCGAAGTCGTTCCTTCCTTCAAGCATCCCTCGAGCCATCTTCAGCAGATAATGCACGCCCCATGTTGCGTATCGGACTGTCTAGCACTGTTCAGCATAACGCATGCAACTTTTCCTTTGGCCATGACATTCACCGGATATGTCGCGCTATTGAGCACGGTGGATATGGTTATTCTATGTCTCGCCTCGTGATCCGCGTCCTGCAGGTCTTAAAGAGCCTTGTTGGTGCATACAAGCGATATGGAATTTCTTCCTCAAGCGAGATATTCCATCTGTTTGACTCGATGCCAGTCGTATAGCAGCACTTATTGTGACAGCGCATGGTGCTGCACCAAATATTCTGATTTCGACGCTTAATTTGTTTCTTTTTTTGTAATTCAACATTTATTTGTATCAGTACAAGTCGTTTCCTGCATTAAATTTTTCTGATTCTGATGATCTCTTCATGGTGTTGCATTTTCTACAAAGCAGTTATATATTATTAAATGCATGGCTATTATAACACTGCATATTATATGTTATATCTAATAGCAACTCTTAGTTTCTTCAGATAATTGGCCAACAAACTTTCAAATACGGATCTTCTTATATACAAAAGGTGCGAACTCTAATAGTAGTGAATCAAGAACACACGATTTTCGTGACAAATATTCAAATAGTACTATTAGTTACAGTTAATGGAACAGATGAAATATTAAAGCAGATAACTAAGTCATTAATGCTGATGATAATATAATGCTCTATATTAAAATTCTAGAGTTGCTAGTCTTAGTCTTTTTGCCCTCATTATGAAAATTTGTAATGCTAGCTTGATTGGTGAATTTTATTTTTAAATCTATTTTCTTTCAATACTTTTTTGATCATATCATTATATTTTAACTTAATTTCAAATGAGAAATTAGACTAACCAAAATTAAGAAAATGTAAGTAAATTTTTCATTGATTGATAGTACCATTTGAAACATATGATATTTTCAATAAATGTTATTTATCTGTATACTGGAAGTCACGAGTTCTGCCTTTTGCTCTTTAAAGTTATATTGTCAGTGGAAAGTTTGACTTCTTCCCTATAGTAGTCAGGAGAAACAAGATGGTTTTTTTCTGTCAAGGAGAGAATAGGTTAGAATAAAAGTTTGAGCAGGTAATAAAGACATTAACGACAGATGGTACACAAATTGACGTCAAAAACTCAGATGCCCTAGACAAGTACTACACCAAACTAAACACATTGTGAGAGTGTGTGTGTTGGAATTAGTCGGAAAAAGGTTAGTATTACCAACGCATCATGGGATTACTATGCTGCATCTCAGTAAATTTCTGAACTTTGATCGGCACTATTTTGTGTATTAAAATGTTTGTTGCGAATTGCTGACATTGAAAGGAAAATTGTATTTTATTGAAAGTTCAGAATTAATTCAATATACAATTTCGAGATTCTCACAAATCTGGCTTTTCAATGAATGATTAAAAATAATGAAATATCGGAAATAAACTTAAATTTATATAGGAAAGACTCTGCTGATTATTGTGGACCTTTCTTACATTTGAAAGTCAACCAACCACATAACAGCACACAACAAGCCTATTTAGATTTCTATTATGACCACTCACTGGTAGTTAAAATCGGGACTGAACATTTTTCAAAATAATTCACGGGTCCT
>BMAW01102332.1:230151-297439 GCA_019974015.1 Nephila pilipes | reverse complement strand
AAAAAATAAAGTCCTAAAAAAGAATGATTTCATAACTTATGCGATTATTATCGCAACTAAACAAAATCACAGGAAATTAATTTATAATATTAACTAATGAACTTCTATATGAATTTAAAAAAATTTCCTCCTCAATTAATTTCTTATGAAATTAGTCTGAATTGAAAATTTTGTAAAATTCTTCCCTCAAGATTTTATGTTATAGAAACCCAATAAGGAGTTTATCAGAGTGAAACAAGCGTTTTAAATATCAGGGGGAAATAAGCTTTTCTACTCAATACCTTCTAACAACTATACTCTAATATACAGATAATTATTTCCAATAAATAAAAACTCACGAATTATTAGATAGAGTTACGAAAAAAACTGAGTTGCGAAGTGTGAAACTTTCTAAATATTTAAATTCTCTGCTTCTCGAAATCCCAAAATCTGAAATAGGATGCAATTAACTCCAATATTTCGGAAAATATTCAACGCAAAATATATCAACTGAAATCGGAAAGTGTTAAGAGCTGTATACTGATCTACAATTTGTAATCATCGATCCACTTATCTAATCGTGTTCGAAAGAAGAAAAGTGCTTTGAGTAATATGTTAATCTAAATATTAATTTAAAAAAAGAATTTTTTACTATATTGATTACAAAAGTATTTAAATAAAAAATGATTACATTTCTTTTTAAAAAAGGATCATAGCTGAAAAAAAGTTTTCAATATTTTTTGAGTTTAATCATTTGCTTAAGTGCTTTAGTATGTGGTTCCCTAACAACTTTTCCTGAATACTTTAGATCTTGGGTCATATTTGAATGAAATTTTAAACATAAGCTATTTAAAGCATTCTATACTGAAATTTGAGAAAAAAAAATAGTGGCATCCATTGATGAAAGCTAATTTTTACTGTTAATTAAATACATTAATTGATTTCATGTAATTATAATTTAGTTATTACAATAAAACATTCAAATAACAACGATTCCACTGTTTGCCAACTGCGATGAGATTTAAAGAAGTTGTTTAAGGGTTTTCTCCTCTTTCTTCGACGACTTTACATCACGAGCCCCCCCCCCCAGGGGCTTACTTTCCTAAAGCAAGTGTCTTCACTCCAAGGTACCCTAATGATCTTTTTCTTTCTCATGAGGTTTACTGTCTTTGGAAAATAATAATGAAGCGTCCCTGAGTTAGTTTAGCGAACCTTCTTTAATTTTTACTCTTCTTCTTGTAAACTAATTTTTACCTTTCCCCCCTCATTTTTTCTAACATCTAGATCACAAGAATACATTGTTTGACGCAGCATATCCTCTAATCTAACAAAATTGGAGAGAGTACAATCTATTGCTGCTTGCATTACTTTAAGTTTGATAAACAGTTGCTCCAATGATCTAGTTTTATACGAGTGTGTACTTCAACTCTTAAATTTGAGAAAAATATTGATCATTCTAAGTATTTCAATAAGTAACAGTTTTTGTGATCATCATCGAACACATTCGTATATCTTAGAAATTTATCATTCCTTTAATGGGCTTGATAAATCAAAATGTTGTGAGGCATTCCTTGAAGCCAATCATTAATCCCTAAGATAGTCTGCAAAGTGTTCATTTCCAAATGAAACTTAAAATAGAAACTAATAAAAATCATGATTTGCCTGTGTATCCGCGCATCAACTTGTACTTGAAATCATCAGTCAAATTCTAAATTATGTAATTCAAATTTATAATGACCAGCGGCAGAGATGAAAGCAGTACCTGTGGCTTCATTAAGTCTCATACATTCTCTGATAAAGATCATGAATCCAGATTTTTGCTCATTACTTCGAATCATAGTATTCTGCTGTTGAAAAGGCACTCAATGCAATTAAGACTGAATATTCGTTCGTCTGATAATGATGACGCCCACAAGACTGAAACGTCGTCGGTATTTGGATCTTGTCAGGTAGCGGTAGTGCCCTTAGCACCTGAGAAATTAGACTGAGGTCGGCGATCGCTGTTTCTATTCTTTAAGCCCTCAAACATCTTTAGCAGTAACATGCAATCTACTTTCAATTGGTTCCGTCACATATAGGGCTTTTTGGTGATGAAATCTCTGATAATTTGGCTAGAGAAGGAGCCTTAATTCTAACAGGACCCAATACACTACTGGCCATTAAAATTGCTACACCAAGAAGACCATACATGAAATTTATTCGACAGGAAGAAGTTTTTGTGATATGCAAATGATTATCTTTTCAAATCATTCATGCAAAGCAAGTGCCGGTAGCGACACTTACGATGTGGTTAAATGAAGAAATTGCACATAAAGATTCTCATATACAATTTGCATTTGAACTTCGTTGCCTGTCAAAAAGCTGTTGTGGAGAGAAATGTTTGCTAGTACGTTGTACGTTTCTGACTTTGACAGAAGTCGAATTACAGCCTACCGGGATTGCGGTTTATCGTATCGTAGTATTGCTGCTTACGTCGGTCAAGATCCCATGACTGTCTGCAGAATATGGTATCGATGGGTTCAGAATGGTCATACGGAACGCCGTGCGGGATCTCAATGGCCCGCTATCACTAACAGCATATTATCCGCATGAATTTAATGGATAGCGTCACGAGCTTTGAGTCAAGAAATGAAATCGTTTGAAAGACTACAAATGTGTGCTCGAACAGTTTGACGGTATTTGTAGCAGCATAGACAGTCAGCTCGGCGACCATGGATTCGGCTACTCTTGACGCTACAACACAGATGCGCATTTAATGGTGTAATCGACGACGACTCTGGACGCAGCAGTTGCGTGTGACGTTGTATTTTCAGACGAATACAGGTTCTATTTACATCACATGATAGTCGCATTCACGTTTGGTGATATCGGGGAGAACGCACATTGCCAGCATGCATTCGACATTGTCATACTGGCCAATCATCTGCAATGATTATATGGTGTGCGATTTGATACATGTTTCGGTCAAGGCTTGTTCTCATAGGCGGTACTTTGAAGAGTGGTATTTACATTTTTCATATGTCAAAGCCCGTGGTTCTACCCTTTCTTCGAACTCTGGAAAAAAACGTTACGTTTCAGCAAGAAGCTGGATAGCCAGCTATACCAATACAAGTACATGCCATCCGATCTTTGTTTGAATTTCCAGGCGTATAAGAGCTGTTATTGCTGGGCTAGAAGTGGTTATTCTGAGTATTAATTTCTCAGGATCTGTACTTCCAAACTTCTAAGAAATTTTATCATTAGTTAATTCCAATATAATATAGTTGTCCAATTAACACCATTTTTTTTATTTGAATTTCTTCCCGTTGTGCAATTTTAATGGTCAGTACTGTGCTCTTCTCACCTTCCTTGAACCTATTCAAAAATAAAAATATCAAACCTGCAATTATAGAAAATCCGTCTGACTTACTCTTGGTATACCACGTAAACTCTCTGTGGTGTCCTTACTATTAAGGAAGAAAGAAATGCCCACACTAACATATGTAGACTTACAAGTGTACACTCTAGGAGTCTTACTTTTGACGAGGGGTAGAAAGCCTTTCCGACTTGCATCAATTGTAATTTTTCCTAGGCCCTTACCAAACATCTCTTAAATTGTATGAGACTTGACAGAGAAGATAATACTATTTCACCTTCATTAGCACATAATTTCTTGAAGAATTTTAGTCTGGTATACATAGTTCAGCCTTTGACTTGACCACGTGGAATAAGTCAAGACACTACAACAACTTGGGGATTTTATTGAAGCCAGAACATTTAAGAACTGAATGGGGTTTAATGACCAGCTCATTACCAATAGCATGTAAATCCAATTGAAATTCAAAAGATTCCACTTGTACCCTGGAATTTGGCCTTTTGAATAAATTCAAAAATTATGCATAATAAGCATTCAACTTTTAACATGGAGCATGTTCTTGCAGAGATAAACCCTTTAAAATATGGAACGATTTGTTATAATGTTACCCGTTTGGGTAAAAGGTTATACTTCTCAGAAATAAAATTTCTCTTAAATCTTTCGATCATTTGAAAAAAATATACATAATAGTATCAATTGCATCATTTCAATTTTAATTTACTATCTTCATTTTTTAACAAGTTTTAATTTAACAGAAATGTAAAGTATATACCGAAGGTACAGAAAATAAATAGACTGGAGTTTCAGACAATGTGAAGTTAATATTTTTGGTATGCGGTCTTTGACATATTTTCGTGTTGTCATGCAACTTACACAAACATACACAAACCAGGCTTGATTGAAATGTAATGCCGTATTTTTTTTTTATTTGATACCCTATTTTCAAAATTATTCTATCTGAAAGTTACATGTATCCTTTAAATAATTGGTTTGTTTCTTCTGTTCCAAGGCGTCGTTGTATGCTGAGAACTGAAGAATATGGCGACCCCAATGGAGGTCGATTTGAAGCAGAGAGGCTTTATTACACCCTGACTTACCAATATACCTTGCGACTTTCAATAGTTCCCAAAGATGCAATACTATCTTAAGGGACATCACTTTCATCCTGTTGACGCTGTAAAAGATTTCTTTCAAGGCTTTCTATCGATAACAACCATCGAAATTTTTCTACGACGAATTGCCTGACAAGTCATGATTTGGTGCAAATGCATGGAAAAGGATAGGGGCTAAGCTAAAAAGTGAATAGAGTATAAATAGAAGGTATATGAAGTCTTAAGGTACGATAAAAATTGTAAACATTGGGTGACAAAAAAACCCAGTTATGGCTATAAATAATTACTTTCAATAAAGCCACATATGCGTGGGTGTGTATAATGAATTTTCATTTTATCGCAAATTCTAAGAACATTAAATTCCCTGAAAACGAAATGTGCTCTATATTAGGACTTTCCATTAAACTCGAGTGAGAGTTATGTGTATTTTTCTTTTCTTATTTTAATATTGGATTTTAAATAAAAAAAAAAAGCTCTATCTCTCTCTCTCTCTAAATATCAACAAGCAAAAGCAATTTCAGCAAAAACCTGCGAATAAGTGATAGTTTAAAAAGTTAGTATTTTTGTAGGGCCATTTTGACATCCAGCTGTTTCCATAGTTTCACCTAGATTTTTTCTTATGATTTGCGAAAATTTTTCACGGAGGCGTTATTTGATTTGTTATACTTTGCCACGGGGGCGTTATTATGATTAATACCTGAACGGGAGAAGTAAAAAAAGACTATTCAAACACATTAATAGATTCTTATATAAAAATAATCCTGTGAAAATAAGGGAAACAAACGTGACCAAGACATTTAAACTAGACACTACTATTAGGAAAACTAGAACATATTTCCGCTCAAACAAAATAATGCTTGTTTTCGTAGAAAAATTATCTTAAACTCATTTTTCTACAGTTACCGCGTCTGCATATTTTCAAAAATAGCTTACATCCTTTTCTTGTGCTGATTAATTGGCAACCCACATCAATAACTTGTATAATAATGAGATGCTAAAATCTATTCTAATTAATGATTTCTTAATCATCCCATATTGACACATGCAAATCTGGTGTTGGTTCAGCCCATATAATTACTTTTTTCTTTCACATTATATGTCATGATTAACACCTGGTAAGTACATCCGGTGACTGGAGGCCTTCACAATTCATTAAAGTTACAACATGGGCCATTCATATATCTGTATTCCTTTCAGTAATTCCTCTTTTTTTTATCTGTTTGATATTCTTTTCATAGAAGAATTTCAGGGATTAATATCTAGGGGAAAGAAAGAACGAATAATTAAATAAGAGAATATATAATTATCGAAACAAATAAAATAATAAGAGAGTAGTTTTTGATTTTAGAGAAACACTGTCTCTCTCCATTTGTTTTCATTATTTTTCTTAAACCAACATTTCTTCACTTTTTTTAAGCAGATTATTAGAATCGAAGCATGAAGAATATTATTTGAAAAGTTATAATTGGCTCGAGGAATCCTGCAGGAAAGGATAATTAATGTTCTTTTGTTCTGCTGTTCTTACCTGTTCTCGGGCTGTCAGGGGCTTACCTTATTCAATTAGGTATGGGAATCATGATTTTGAAGTACCTAAGTGATCTTTTTGTGTTAAACATGGGCAACGCGATCCTTCTCTGTTATCAATCATCCTTCTTGTCAAACAATTATATATTTTTTTCCTTTTTTTCAAACATGTCGGTCTCAGTTATACTTTGTATGGAACTTCTCAGTCATATCTGGCTATTGCGCTACACATAAAGCTCCTCCATAAATCTCTTATCCACCACCTGTTGTTGTTTATTAAAAAAAAAAACAATTTTTTAACCTGTTCTTTGATTATCTTGTCCTTCAGGGTCCTCGAATCAAAACCTCGAAGGTATCTATATGAATTTAATGTTACTAATAATTACCATGTAAAATTTCTTTACACACTTGAGGAAAAACCAATTTACATTTTGCATTAAATTAATACTGAAAAGTACACCATTTTCTAATTTTAGCAGTAGACAGAGAAAATAAAGTATTTTTGGGGATTTCTAGATACGAGTTTATATATATATATATATATATATATATATATATATATACAACCTCTGACAATAAAGTTCGGTGAATAAAATCAGAACGGCCGATCTGGCAACACTGGTGAAACAAAATGCTTCACCTGCGTAGCTGCAGGTAGTTGGCCTTCTGTCCCCACCGTTGCTCAGTTGAGCGTCGTTTGTGTTCCGTATAAGACTTGTTTTACAAAGTGCTTGTTTAGCGCGTTGGTTCTTAACTGAGAACAGGAAAATGAACGAACAAAAGATCAATTTATAGTTTAGTTTTAAGCTTGGCCAGACACTGAAAGAAACTCATGCGATGCTGGTACGTGTTTAAGAAGATCAAGCACTGTCCATGAAGTGTGTGTACGAGTGATTCGCCCGTTTTCGAGAAGGCCGGGAAAGTTTTTCTGACAACCCCCGTAGCGGAAGACCGGCGACATCCGTCAGTGACGAAAACATTAAGAAAGTGCGGAAATTACTCACGAAAGATTGTTGATTAACTGTGCGCATGATAGCTGATGAACTGCAGATTAACCGTGACTCTGTGCGACAAATCGTTACCCAGAATTTAGGGATGAGAAAAACGTGTTGTCGTCTTGTGTCAATCACTTGGCTGACGATCAGAAGCAGGCATGTTTAGAGGATTCACAGGATTGTCGAAACGGAGGATGCGACACCAAATGTCTTGAACTGTATTGTCACTGAGGATGAGTCTTGGTGTCTCAGGTACGGCTCTGAAACGAAACGGGAAAACATGGAATGGCATTCTCCTGCATCATCTCGTCGGAAAAAGGCCAGTGCAGAAAAATCACGTATCAAAACGATGCTCGTCACTTTTTCTGATAGTCAAGGTATTATCCACAAGGAATTTCTAGCTGAAGGATCGACGATGAATGCTATAAGGTACAATGAAATTTTGACCCGTTTCATGAAACGTCTACGCAGGGTACGATCCCAGTACGCACAAGGTTCATAGTTTTTTGTTCACGACAATGCTCGCCCTCCCACAGCCAATATCGTCAAACAATTCCTGGCAAAACAGGGGGTGGTGCAAATTGAGAACATCCACCATTCTCGCCAGATCTCAATCCTCCATATTTCTTCCTATTCCCACGACTCAAACTCACTTTGAAAGGAAATAGATTTGACGATATTTCTGACATCCAACGAAACGTGACGAGGATTTTGAACTCCATCCCAAAAGAAGACTTCTTGAAAGGTTTCTAGGACGTGTAGCAGATCGCAGCGGTGCATAGTTATGAGAGGTGACTATTTCGAAGGACAGTAAGGTAGCTTTCGTTAATATTTCATCTACGTTAATGTCACAGGACTATTCACTGAACTTTATTGCCAGAGGTTGTATATATATCACGTCATTAACGTTACAACAATGCGTCCGAAAATAAAAAGAAAGTCTTTAGTCATGCGTCAACGTCGTCGTCTCTCGTCTAGTAACTGACTGCTTCCATATGTGTCTGCAGGTGGCACTAGTGGGCCCGGAACGTCTATAGGGCACCACAAAACTCTGCCATCCTGGATTAGGTTGGTCCTCAGGAGATACTGCAAAAATACAAAGAAACAAAACAGCAAAAAATCGAAACATGATAGAGTTCTGTAAAAAAACGTTTATGTTGTTAAAGTTCAGGCATCATGCTCCATGGTTTCAGGTATTCAGCACATGACATCGTACAGTTGGGTCCTTCGGGGTCTCCCTCTTTGATAACGACATAGGTGTTTCCTTCTTTTAGTCTAGTGATCCTGTAGGGTCCTAGATACTTCATATTTAGCTTTAGGTGTGGTCCAAATTGAATTCTTTTGATGGTAACAAGATCTTCAACTCTATAAGATTGTGGTTCCCGTCTTCTTAAGTTATACGTCTTCCAGTTTTCGTCTTGAATCTTGAAGATCTGGTGTTTTGCATTTTTTTCTCAGTTCTCCTTGAGCTTCAAAATAGGCTTGAAGTTCAGTTTAAAGACCATCAGCATGAGCATCTCCATTCGTCATTACTTTATCAGCATCCTCAGGATTTTCATGACCAGGAAACTTAACAGTAACATTTAACTGTCGTTGAATGGTTTGCACCTTAGAGCCTCTAGTACCCAAGACAATAAAATGATGTCCTTGAGGAATAATGCATTCAACTGTCACCATCACTTCCAGGTCCTTTACTATTTCATGAAAAACCTGCTTTGCAGGCTTAAAGAAATATTTAGACCATTTCAAAAATACCTTACCAATATTAGAGCCAATTTTAGGAATACTAACAGTAACACCTCCATAATCATTAGAAATTTGTTTCAGCACTTCAGTACCTCTTGTAACAAAATAACGATGATGTTTTGGATCACTTTAAGTAGTTGTTTCTACTGTATTTTTCAATTGAGCAATAAGGCTGTTTAGTTCATTCTTAGCTGCTTCAACTTCCTCTTTTCTACCATTGATGTTAATTGCATTTTTATCATCATCATTTTCATTAGGGAAAGCAACTCGTGCTCCTGTCTTGTCACAAACCTTTTTATTACAGCTCTATTTTTACCAATCAAAAATTTATGTTGCTCTGGATTTGCTTTAATTTCAACAGTGTGCCCAACAAGTTGTTTCTCATTTGAAATTTCTTTCAAGAAGGAGCTTCTTTGCTTTCATGATACCTTCTTTTGGTCCACGAATTGCAATAACTTCAGATTCTGACCCTTCATCTGGTAGGTCTTTTTTTTGGTGTTTGTTTCCTCTCTAATCTTCTTAATATTTGTTTCACCTTTTCCGATGATAAATTTGTGGTTTTGTTTGTAAATTGGTATTTCAACACAGAAATTAGTAAGTTTCATTTCCTCATTAATACGATACAAATATTTATAACATGCAACAACGTCTGATTTGGGTCCTCTGATTGTTTATTACTTTTTAAACCAGGTTCAGGGAAGGAAATATTTACTTGGTTAAATTTATCTCTTAATTTCTCTTATTTTTCACCTTTGGCACCAATTATATTTCGATAGAAGCGTTGTTCTATGATAAGATCCTTGGAAATTTCATTTTATGAATCGTTTCCAAAAGCAATTTTTTTTAAACTTGAGCGACACCTTCAGGAGCTCCTTCAATGCAAATAACAACATTTTTGTTATCAGATGGAATAGAAAATTAGGGTTTTGATGTCTTCTTTTAATCTGCTAATATTTGAACCATTCTTTCAAATTATAAGACGACAGAAAGCCGGGTTTACTTTGACTTCTTCATAAGCAACTTGTTTTTGTAAGTTATCAATCATTTCTTTTAATCTTTTGCAGGATTCATGAACTTCTTCTGAGAAGGGGGGGGGCTTCACCTTTGATGTTTCATCAATAAAATCAACTTAAACTTTTGAAAGATCATGGATCATACGCTTAATATTTGCTCCTTTCTTACCAATTAAAAAACTGATGCCCGTTAAATCTGTCGGGTCCCAAAGTCCTCTCGTTGGCGTAATGTGGAAGTTAGAAGAAGGGGGCAGCTCAAGTGTCGTCCGCGTCACTTGATCAAGGTTCAAAATTACGAGATCCGTCGCCAGTAGCCCTCGTGTTGCTTCTAGTGTGACGTTAATAAAACCAAACCCACAAACTAATTATATACTTGTGCAACCAACTATGGACATCTATATGCTCAGTTTTAACACTATTAAACTTAGAATAAACTACACTCAAAGCAGAAAAACCTAGCTTGTTCCCCCCTTAAAGTTATAATATCAGATTGAAAATCTGGTGGAGGCATTTCAACAGATACACCGGTTTCCTGAAAAATTTCTTGAATGGGTTTTCCACGTGGTTCAATAAAGTATTTACACTGATTTTTGGGAACTTTAATAGAAAAACTTTGACAATTTTGTTTTCGTTCTTCATAGATATTTTGAATTCTAGTCTTTTCTTTAGCTATAGCTTCTTTTTCGGCAGCTGTAAGCTCATCCTTCATAACATATGCAGGAGGAATATTGATTCTAGCCTTAGTTTCCCAATTATTTGGTTAATGGTTTCATTAAAATGTCCAAAGATGAAACAATGATACATTTTAAGGAATGACAGATGTTCGAATGCCAATTTACTCTGTTCATCAGATATTAATTGAATTTCATGGCGCGCTTTATCAATACCTTCCTTTGTACCGGTTATCTTGATCAAATCCGAATTTTCATCTGGAAACGGTGCACAGATTTTAGTTTTGTGCGGTACGTAATTCGAAATTAATTTATGTGCATTATCTTTTAAAGTATTTGGAACGTAAGGTTTAATGTTCAGTTCTACTTCGTTAGAGGTTACCTCAATTGGTAGCACGGATAATGTTAATTTCCTCTAAACACTGAGATTTATCTTTCACAGTAATTCCATTTTCATTAATTAGCGTTCACCCTGCTGAACATTAAGTCCAACGATCACATCATAAAACATAGCATTATTTTTTACAACACATATATGTGTATTACATTTAAAATCATCAATTTGAATGTTCCCTTTAAAACAACCCAATGGGTTTACTCTGCATTTACCAAATCCTCTTAAAGTAGAGTTCAATGGAGACAATTTCTTAGCGTTTAATTTATCAAACACTGATTTAGGAAGCAATGTAGCTTGACTTCCAATATCAATAAGTAAATGAACACTTAAACCATAAATCATTACTTGATTGTTAAGTTTTGGTTTGAACATAACATCTAAGTTAGCTACTTCTAGTTTCAGATTTGCTGTTGAGCATTCCGAAGCTTTATGGCCAAATGCCTCACTTAAAAAACATTTAAGTCCCTTATCCTTATGAATACAAAACCGTAATATGTGGTTTGGATTCCCACAGTCAAAACAAATTTTATTCATACGACTTTCAACATCATTATATTTCATTCTTTCAGTACCACCACTAAAAATTTCACTTTATTCACACTTTCAGTTTTAGAATTAAATCTGTCCCCATATTAAAATTTAGGTTTTACTTTATCGAAAGTATTAAATCTTTAATTATGATCATATTTTGTTTTTATTTTAACCAATGCACTTTTACTTTTTGAAGAATCACTTTTTATTACTTCATAAACTTTGAGTTTTCCTTTAAATTTTAATAAATCCTTACATCCTAGCAAAACGATTTTATTTTCTTGTTTATCATTAATACCTTTTATTACATAATGTACTGCGGCTGAATATTCTATTTTCCCACAACTGCATATTTCTTTCATTTTTAGAAAATATTTAGGTGCGGATTCAGAATCCTTTATCTTTTTTCTGCTCAAAAGTTTATATTAATTATCTGAATTTATTTCGAATGAAAATTCATAAATCAAGGCTTGTTTCAGTTTTTGCCAAGAATTAATTTCCGGAACAAATAATGCAGCAATTCCTCCTAGTAATATTTTAGCAAGGATAAATTTTTGTAAGTCCGAACAAACTAAATAATTTAGAAATATTCTCAAAGTTATCCATCCAATAGACATTTAATTTTCTTACCTTATTAATGAGTATATTTTACTAAAAGTAAAATGTACTCATTAAAAGGTACACATGAAATGCATTAAACTTTTAAATTCTTATTCCACTCTTATTTGCTTTCCCAATAAATAATAAGAAGAACCAAAATAATAGAGAATTTTCATAAAAATATTCTTCATGAATCAATTTTAGATTTGATCAAATCCAAATTAGTGGCAATGTCAAATATTATATCAATATATAAAAACCTGCTGTAGCAAAACACCTTGGCTTCACATTATAAGCCCTAAATACATGTTGATAATCAAAAATATACTTAGGGAGAATTATAAATGCAGAAACAAAAATTTTCTGTATTATTACGCACATCACACATGAAAAGTTTTTTTTTTTCCACTTTACTATTAATATTTAATTTATTATGAGAAATTTAGAATTATTTCATAAGCTTAAAAATAGTAATATAAATTAGATTAAAAATTTTAAAAAATGCAATTAAATGGGGAAAATCCAATTTCAGCTCCACTTGGATGTGAAAATCGATTATAATGCGGACTTGAACATTTGAAAAATAACCAAAAACTCCGTTCGGAGTTTTTCACCTCCATTCGTTCTTCTGATTCAAACCTAGTTCGCCTCGATTCGTTCTTCTGATTCAAACCTAGTTCGCCTCGATTCTTTCTTACTCTGAATTCGACCTATTCGGAACCGTTTCCTCTCGATCGTTCTCTTTAGAGTCCGATATAGTTCAATGTTCATTCTAAAAATGTTCTCAGAAATTTCTCCGAGGTCTTTTCGGAGGATTTTTTCCCCGGAGGCGTTAGTTTTCAGGAGTTTTGTCCGTGCTCTCTTAGAATAGCGGGCTCTATAAGGGGAGCTGTATCGAGCATGGATTTGTGTTGTCAGTTCTTCTCATTGATAGAAAGATTCGGTAGCTCGTGGACAGCTGTGGCGGCATCTTCCCAGTACGAAAGAGGGCCTCCGAATTGGGTTAATGTGCCGGAGATGTCATAGGGTTTCTCACCTGATGTATAACTTTGTGTTCAGGTATTTTGACTCTTTTAGAAAAACTGGTTCGAAAGAACAGGTTGTTCTTTTGAACCCCGATCCAATTTGAAATGAAATTCCATATTTTTGTAGCGTTGAGAATTATACCTTTTTAATACATCGATATATGCAGTAATTCTTAGTTTATAGGTATAAAATGCATGTGATATATAGAATGCTTATAATTATTCTGAATAATATATTAGAATAATTTTGTTAATCATTTGGTTAAAAAAAAATAAAGCCGGAGATACCTGTTTAATTCGACGATTTTTTTTTATTCGATGGCAATTTTTTTGGCAACTCTTTTTATTCTTTTTGTATGTATGTGTGTAACCAGTTAACGAACGTAAATTCTTTTTGTAACCCTTACAAAAGTTTGGTTTCTATATTTTAGAAGGTAAAAAAAAAAAAAAAAAAATACTGTCACCCTGAACCTTGCACTTCACTTTAATCAACTAATGATATTTCTATCATTAAATGCAATTTTGTATGTATATATTTCTGTACTTACACATTTTTTTGTTGTTCTAAATTTCGGTGGATGGAAAAAGCAATTTTATTTTTTGTAGAAATCCAAATTGGGGATAGAGTTTCTTTAAATTTTAAAACAAACTTTTCTCTTAAAACCTGGTGTGAAAAATAAGTAGTATTTGTTACCATTTAATTAAAAAAGCTTATTTTAAATTAATTTGATTAATTTTTGCCGTTATCTTTTACGGGAAAAATGAGATTTTTTTAATGTGGTATGTTTTTATTTTTCATTCCGCTCATTTATTGCTCGAAAATAACATTAAAAAACATCCCTGTTTTTCAAAGCAACGATTTTATTTTTTTTCCCACTCTATTCAGACTAAATATATATAACCTTCTTATTATATTTTTAAATAATTTTTCAGACACTGACAGAAATGTATGATGATAAGTTTGAATGTTTTAAATTAGCATTTTCAAAACTTCTCAGGACCGGACTTGTGTCCTGTTTGTGACAGATAATGTGATGCTTTGAATAATGCATATATGGCATGTTAGAAATTCTCTCAATATATATATATATATATATATATATTACTCGCATGTAACTTCGGAAATTTCAAATTATTATATTTTTAGGGAAACATTCTGAATATTTCATGCTGTTAAAAGATGATTCAAAGAATGACAACATTATTTAATAAATATAATCAAAAATTTAAAAAAAAGTTATACAAGAATAATTTTATATTTTCTAATTTTAAGCATACGCGAGAGAGCTCAGTAAAGTTTTAATTATTACTAAGGAATATTTGATACTTGATAAAACTTATTCCGCGTATTAATTAATACTTTCGTTCATAATATGGTAAATTTCTGCTATTCATGTTGATTGGATTGGTTTCAGGAGACCGCAGATTGAAATAACTCGCAGTATGGTGAATGTATGTTCTGCTAAGTTCTACAATGATTTCTTTCGAAAGATCGACAGTTGTGAGAACCAACATTACCTCCTTGGATGCTAATGATGTATGAGTTTCAGTAATGGGTTTCAGCCTGGATTCCACCGACCGTAGAATAATGAATTGGCTGCTATTGCGAAGAAGTCATGGATGCGAGCTTATGACGGGCATTGTTCCATCGAGTCGTTGGTTCGAGTCCTGATATCACTAAAGAGGCGTCACATAACGAGGTTAATGTACTTTTAATCGGTCAAGGCTCAAGCCTTCAAATTTGGATTGAGTGGAAGTTTGAAGAGTAAGGTGTCAGCCCAAGTATTGTCCTCATTGTTTGATTGCGGCTCAAAATTACTTGGTCTGTTAATAATGTAAATTAAACTTTACTATGTTGAAGTGTAATGATTAAGAGTGAAATGATAGCGAGGTAAAAACAATTTATAACTAATGAAGAGTAGGGAGAAATATATATATAGTTGTAGTAAAGAGAGAGAGATCAGAAAATTTGAATAGCGGAATTGGACGCATTCTTACTCTGAGAAGGGACAGCAACTTGAAACAGGATGCTTAGTGTAAGGAAATTATATGGTAGTCAATCTGCTGAGATTGAATTTGGATTCCTTTCTAACTCGGACCTATTTATAAATCTATTCAGATAAGTAGGGTTTTCTGATAATCATTTGTTTTGGATGCTTCAGGGTTCTGCTGCACATTCGTAACATGTTCAGGGTCATTTTGAAAATCTAATAAATATCAGTGTGACTCTTAGTACTGCCTCTTGCCTGAATGAGCTTCATTAAGTTGCGTTAGTTCAAAGCGTGGATAGAAGCAAAGCAGGAGCGTAGGGGGGCTTTCAAATTTTTCTGACAAAATGCTTGCAACCATGATTCTTCGGCCTCGACAGCCAAATGAAAAATTCGAAAATATGTACTCATCTAACCACATGGTAAATGGTCGCCGAGTCACGGGTTTGAGTCCCAATTCCATTGAAGACTCGTTACTCGTAAATCTGTTGGGATTTAAAATCCTCGCATCGGCAAAGCGTGGAAGCTTAGTGAGTGAGGTACCAGATCGTCATTTGCCTGTAGAGGAAAATTACGAGATCCATCGCCGATACCTCTCGTGTTGCTCCTAGATTGCGAAGAAAACAGTAATAATCACTTTATAAATGGCAACTCAATTCTTTAAGTAGTTCTGTAATTTTGAATGCGAGTTCACAAGTATTTAATAAATATAGTAAATGTAACACGAAAAATAATTAATTGATTCATAAATTGTCTTTATCATTCACTTCAAATTTAATAACTAAGCTTGTGCTTGGTTGTAGGAATGCGGAAGGGGATGTTGCTCGTTTGTATTTTACTGTCATAAAAGTGGTGTAGCAACTTTATGCATTCGTATCGTATATTTTAAATGTTTGCAAAGCTTATCTAAACACCAGCTGCCAGAGAAACGTGTTTGCTTTGTACGGATGATAACGAAGAAACCATTGGGGACGCTTATCACGAATATTAATTGCGATACAAAGTTCAACCATTTTAAAAGGGAGGAAAAGGGAGCTGACAAGGAAATCAATATATAATGTAACGGTTTTGGTATACGAAAGCGACATATAATTCTGTGTATAGTAATTCATTTAAAATATTTAGCATTTTAGTAACCGCATTAGAAGTGTTTAGGCACGACAAAAAGTTTTGTTCGCTCAAATAAAATCTTTTTTTGCAAAAAAATAGTTTAATTAAGGTATAAAATATCAAATATTTGTATATTGATAGATTTTTTAAAAATGTCACTTAAAAGAAACGTGACAGCTATCGACGAAGGACCTCGTGCGCGAGCGGTCAAGTAACGAAGACGTCACCTCTGCTTACGAACAACTCTTAAAAACTTCACATCACGTCAATGAAAGGACTTGAAACCTCCATAAATTAAAAGTGCTTCAGCCCCACTACACAATGTGTCTTTAGTGATGTCAGGACATGAATCCACGATACAGCTAAAGCAACGCATGCCATGAGCTCGCGACCATGACTACTTGGTGTCGTCATATCGCGAGCAGAATGGAGTGAAACTCGATTTGTAATGTTTTTGGATTACGCTTCGCCGATATGACGTCATACCACACATCTAGCAATGAGGAATCAGCAATTTGCATTCGATATTTTTTTTTCTGTTACGTCATACGTGGTTTATTTTTGTGATTGAATACTAATTCTTAACTGTCAAGTTGACTGTGTCGAAGTCATTGCAGATTCCTGATGGATATAACAGATAAATAGAATCACAGATTGAGCTGATGCTGATTCGGATTCCTATTATGCTAATTGAAGCTGATTCCAGTGATGTTCAAAACTGATTATGATCCCTGTGATGTTCAAAGCTGATTATGATCTCTGTGAATTTCTAGTTTTGATTATATAAAGTTAAATTTTAGTTAATCTGCCGGTAATGTCCGGCAAATTTGATCGTGTTGTCTTTCCTCTTTTAAAAGTAAATAAATCCATTTTTAAATATTAGTGTCGATCTTACTCTGTTTTATGTGCGTTGTGGCTTTTTTCTGTTATCAAGGGCCAACTCAGGCCCGTCACTTGGCTACCGAGACTGTGTACGCAACAGCTTATCAATATTCCAATGTAGAGTTTTTAGTGGAATCAAAATTAGAATCTACATCTCGCCTAGATTACCTCGAAGTTTCGGATACTAATTAATGGGCTACCTTGTTCCTTTAAGCGAGGTGATCGAATATTAAATGATTTTTCACAATCTGTCTGTAAGTTTTATTTTTATTTCTTATCAATTCCATTTCCCCCCCTTAATTTTAATAGTCGAGTGTGTATGCTTGCGATTTTGACAGCCATCATTGTTCGAATAAAAACACATGTTAATGAGTCTGCGAGCGAAGCTATTTGCAAACGGTTAAACTCTCAAAAAAGCGTCGAACGAGGTGCTCGCGAACCGCTCCGTCAAATAATCTCCTGTCGATTTTTCGACGAATGCGAAGAGAGTTCAGATTGGGAGAAAGTCGCGTATAGTTAGATTTTCTTTTTACTTGCGAATTTCCAAAATCCATCATCTAATAAAAGACTGCTGGTGGCTAACGGCTGGTTCTTCTCTTCCTGCAGATTGCTGGAAACTCATTATGAAAATAATTTCAATAGATCGTGGATGGTCGGTTCTGAAATGCATACACACATTTAGAGTCCTGATTTCACAAAACCATGTGCCATCTAGAATGATGCATATTAAATAAACTGTCAAATTACTTAATAGGTGAATGTACCAATTCATGTGTCGTCTTTGTTCCTTGCTCAAAAAAGCCAATTGTTCCCATCTTGATCTAGCAGGATGTTAGTTGGAAATTTATAATTTTATTAATTTTTGCATTATATGTTTGTCAATCTTTGTTAAAGAATAGGACCCCAAATCTGGACTTCTTAAAACGTTTTTCTGTATTTCACTTGGAATCGTTCTTACTCCCCGAACAATGCAATATTTAGACATTTGCGACAAGTTTTAACTAATGTTTCAATATTTTTTTAATAACGTAATTTGTGTAGTAACCTGGAGCCATCTATGGAAGATATATTGAATTACGCAGAGAGAGTGATCTTAAAGGCGAGAGAGGTATGAGGCTTTTTACAAAATTTTAACTAATATTTCAATTTTTTTTATTAAATTTTGCCACCATTTAAAAACGTTGGTTTTTTAATCTCGAATTATTTTCCCCTATAAAAACAATGGAACATTTATATCACATTTTGACCTCACTGTCTTCTAGAGAATAGTTAGTAAATTTTTAAATACTCTTCATTAGTTAATAAATCAATTTATTTCTTCAGGTGCAGAATGTGTTCCATGTTTAGGTTTCCTACACTGTTATGATAAATGGGCTTTAATATTTGTATAAGGGAAACATTGCATAATTTTAATATTTTAAAAATTAAAGATTGCATAGTAATAGACGGATGTAAGATTTAAAACATCACGAATTTTAATCAAAATTGGAGCATATTTCTATCTGGAAATGCGTTTTGAATTTGGATGTGAGTCTTTGACACTAAGCGAATACAACTTTCGTACTTTAACTTGTTGGATATTTTAATCTTGCAACTAGCTAAATAGATTTAATTAAGACAATAAATATTCACTATGTACTACATTTAATCATTATTTATTAGTAGCGAAGAAAAAGTTTTTATTCATGAAATATAGAAAAGAAATAATATTAATGTTAACCATGTTTTGTTTAATGTTTTTAAACTTTCTTCCCTCTCCCCCCCCCAAATGATATTCAAATCCCCCAAATCATAATTGATATTTTCTTATCAACTTCATTTCCGTCAACTATTCTTATTGATTCCATTGGTTTTACGAAAAACTTCGCATAATTATTTCATTGTTCTAGTTTTGTCTATGATTAATCACTTTTAGTGCGCAGAACAATGGCTAATTATTTTTAATTGGATTCAAGTTTTAGTTTTCATTTCTCATGTATGCAATCATTTGACTTTCCTAGAAAAAAATTACTAATACTCATTGTGTTGAATTACTAATTGTTTCGACACGCAAAACATTAAGCATGGTTAGTCACTATCTAATTGGATTTCCTCTTCTAACATGACATTAATTGTCGTAATGAGCCTCGTTTTGCATATTCAAATAATTATTAGCCAATTTCTTTATTTTGATTCTATTTGAAATTTTTTATCCAAACTATACAAATATGTTTGCAACGGATCGCGTAAATTCGAGACACGATAAAGACATGAAGAATTACTTGTACCACAAAGATTAAGTATAATACTTGATTGAAACGTAACGCCTCTATGGCAGTAACGTTTTTATGTTGTTCGATTTTCGCTATTTTAATTGTACCTGAATGCAAAAAGTGTTCTCTATATTATGCAATATTCACATTTCGAAACAGTACTCAACCCTTTCCATGTACTCACGTGAACGTGTGAATAATCGGACAAACAAATCAGAGAGGAATTCCAATGGTTGTTGGCGACATAAGCTTTAATGGCTGCTTTCCCTTCGTTGCCAGTGCGAAAGTGATGTTCTTCATTTTTTTTATCTTTGGGAAGAGGTGAAAGTCGCAAGTTACAAGGTCCAGGTGCAATTCAGCTCGGTATGTGGTGCAACGCCGTTCCTATTTCGTCTTAATGGAGTTCACCATCGTTTTAAGTTCTCAACACAAGAACGACACCGAAAAACAAAACAAAAACAAAAAAAACATAATCTGGAAGATACATTTAGCTTTCAGATACAGCACGAATTATGAAAATCAGGCCGTAAATAAAGAGTCATGGTTATAGAAAAAAGTCTCAAAATATAGGATTCTGAGTCTTCAGATGCTACGCCATTATTCCCCTCATCGAGTTTAGTAATCGAGACTCCAACTCTTGATCTCCCATCGTAGTGATTCTATTGTAAAGTGCCTAGCCCTAAGGGCCTTTAATCTCCGGTCTGAGTTTAACCTGGTAAAAGTTTACTTGCCCATGATTAAAAATAGATGTTTGCAAAATAATAATATTAAATAAAATTAATAAATGAAATGAAATGAGATAAGTTACTTGAGCTGAAATAAATTATTAAAATTATGACTTCATGAAAAATTAAGATTTCTGAGTTTATTAAGAGAATCTAGGTGAACTTCGAGCGTTTCAGTGCAGAGGGGGTGGAGGGATACAGGGTGAATTGTTGCTGTCCAATCAGGAAGCAGCTACTCAGATTGGTAAGAGTTCGGAATGCACTGCGGGGAAACTGAGTTCCTCTATCTCAGAGAGGTAGATGGAGGTTTCCTATTGGAGGAAAATTTTGTTTTGGTGAGAGATGGTGAATCTCTTATCCCATCACAAATTGCAACTCTACCACCACAATCTGTAGGCAGAGTATGAGAAATGCTGTTTTCTCTAAAATAAACAAAACCGTTTTATCTCGGTTTTTCCACTCCAAAAAATTGCCCTTTAACATGTTCTGGCGATTAATCGTGGCCACGGTTGCCTAGTGGTCATGGTTTCGGATTTGTGGTCGGCGGTTTTCGTTCAGTCACGGGTTCGATCCTTGGCCGCTAAAGACCCGCCGTGTAGTCGGGGCTGATGCACGTCAAATCTGTCGGGGCTCAAAGTCCTCCCATTGGCGTGGTGTGGAAGTTAGGAGAGGGGGATGCCAACTCAAGTGTCGTCCTCGTCACTTGACCGTGGTTCAAAATTACGAGGTCCGTCGCCATAAGCTCTCGTGTCACTCCTATTGCGACGTTAATAAAAAGTAAACTAAGAAAATTGGCGATTAATCTTTCTTTTGAAATTCAAACTCAGTATTTATTGTGGCAAGCACAAAGTAATGTATTTAATTTAATAATTTTTAAGAATGCTTAATACATGCAAGAGTGTGTGATCATTTAATATGATTTATAAGAAAGTTTTTTAGTTCTGTTCCCCTTTAAAGAATACCGTTACAATTATAAAAAAAATTGTGTTCAGAATTTAATATATCGTAGGACATTTTTCATGCAAATATTGAAATATTGTTTTTTTAAAAAAAATATTACACACATTTGGAGAGATTTGTGAAAACAACATTTTGACAGCTCTTTTCGACCATGAAGAAGATCTTTATCAGTAAAAAAAAATTGGCATTCAGAATTTTGTGTATTGTTGGATATTTTAATGTAAATATGCATCCATGTTTTTTTTTTTTATTTTTATTTTCATCCACTTGAAAAGTAGACATTTGGTTATGTTGAATCATGTTATTTCGGGAAAATTAGCATGAAAAAACAAAATAAAAGAATTTGAAATCGAAGCCAAATTTGCTTTTGAAAATTCAATTCGAATGCTAAATTAAAAATTGAAATTTTAGCAAAAGCATAAAATAATATTATGTATGAAGTGCTTTAATAGTTTTGAAGAATAATATGTGCATAAATATTACTACTTATGTGATATGTGAAATTAAATTAAATGCTGAAAGTTTGTGAAAGTTAATTAAATCTTGGTAGAGTAGAATATATTATACTTCTTCAAATAAATCATTTGTGTGAGTGAGGAAATGTTGAAGTTTATGACGGCAAAAAACAAGTTTGACTATACTGCACTGAACAATGTGCCTCAGTAATGTAAACGCTGTAAAATGGAAAAAAGGTAAAAATCGGTGTACAAAAGGATGGACCGAAAACAGATAAGATCCGCTTGGGCATTCGGGGACGCGTCAACCATGTTTGCCAAATATAGTAAGAGATCTCTTGATCATGATGCTTCTTTTTACCCAAAGAAGAAAAACCCATTGGGGTAACTCTAGAAACTGCAATTAAATACTTTGAACAACAAGAAGCTACAAGAATCTAAATAATACTGCTGCAAAGAATGCGAAAATTCCATAGACCATGAAAGTTGGAAGCGATTCTGGTAAATTTAACGCTAATTATTTCCCTTCCAATTACATATTCCAATTATTGTTTGGCTACCTTTTTCTAGTTTGGCGAAAATGGTCTACTGGATTTAACACTTGTACGAATAAAATTGGCAGTGAAGAACTGGCTTTCCTGTATTACCATAAAAAACTTCCTTAGGCCACCAGAGGACTGTAATTTTTAAGTGTATTTACATAAGCAATTTGTAGCTGTAAGCTCATTATTTCATAGCTTTTTCTGTTTTGTTATAAATCATGATTATTAGGTTCGAAATGTTCAAAATTATAACATATTTTTTGACATACAATATACATTTTATTAATTTTTATTTTTATTATCAAACAGTTTCGCTTTTCTGACTCTCTACCAGCCCGTTAATATCGATGACAGAGACTCTTCTGTATTTTTATATGCAAAAAGTTCTATTTTCGTATCTAAAAGTAAGTATTTAGTTTAGCCCTGATAGAAACAATACGGCGAAAAGGCAAGAAACGTTTGCTTCGTCTTGGATTTGGTAATGTGCTAATCTCATTATAAGAAGAATTGGATTAATTCTCTTGTGCTCTGAGTTGTAAGCGAAAAGAGAGAAAATCGCTTCATCGACAGAAACATTTGTATTTCTTGAAATGTACGGGAACCTCTACGCGAAAGTTATTCTCGTGACTTTATTTTCGTAAGTGCAATCTCAATCTAAGACAGAAATCTTTTTTCAGAGGTTGAATTTATTTGATTCCGTTAATTCTTCAACTGCTGATAATCAAATTTGGGAGTCATTGTTAGTAAGGAAAAAAAGAGACGAAGTAGTAATTGAATCTTTCAGTCGAATATAGATAAATACGTTCTACTCTTTTTTTTTTTTGTCTGATTAAACTAGTTTTTTCCTTTCTTACCCAAGGGTACTGAGCTCTCCACCAAGCTCACTAAGAACTTAGAGCAGAGGTTCAAGCCATTTTTTGGCCTATCCAGCTTCTTTCTCGAAATATAAATATTCATCGCTCCTTTTAAAAAAGTAAATAAATACGGATTTCTGTTCTTGATATCGACAGTATAATTGTGAATTTTCTGGTCATTAATAAAATATTTAAAAATGCTTTCGAAAGATTAAAAATTTTTTTTTTATAATCACGCTGAAAAATTCCTTTTTTTTCCCACTTTTTCTAATGTAATTAAGAGCAAATAATCCTGCTTTGAGAGAAACTGTAGGAAACTACATAGGATTAACATTACTCTCAGAAATTCGCACTAAGGTGTTGGAGAGAGGTTTAATTTTCTCACGGCATTAATGATCAAGCCAGAGCATGCGGACACATATTGTGTGGTACATCGAGCATGCTGTATCTCATTCATATTCCAGTCAAATTCGTATAAGGGATTAAACTATAATGTACCAATACACACCCTGATTTTGCATAAAAGACATTAAGAACTAATTATTGAAACAAGTATTCAATGATTTTTAGTATTAATAAAGATTTTCAATTCGTTCTTGCAAGTATTGCTAGTGGTAGGTTTTTTCTTCTGTCAATTCGGGGATTCCACCTCTGATGCTTCTACAGACTCTCCGTGTAGCTGGCTGATGCTCATCAGTTTGGAGAGGGAGATTCTAGCTCAGATGTCGTCTTCGTCACTGGACCTATATTCAGAATTACGAGGTCTGTCGCCAATATCCCTCGCGTTGCTTCTGAGTGCTCAGTAATAAGTATTCATGATTCTGGACTTCAGTCAAGTGATGAGGGCGACCCTTTATGGAGCACCTCTCTCTCCAAACTTCCACCATTAGAGTGGTGTGGAATTTTCGAGAAGGAGGTTCTCTATTCTAGCTCAGGTTTCCTCCTCGCACTTTACCGAGGTCCGCTGCCAATAATACTCCTGTTGAATTTCAGTGTTTCGCTAATAAAAAATAATTAAATGTCCAAAAGGGCGGCAGTTGTCATCAGTACTTCTTAAATTACCCTTGAAGCTAAAACGTTCTCTTCGAAGCCTTTAACGTTCACCCATTAATGGTATCGATTCTTTAGGAGTCTTTAATTTACAGCTACATACGTGCATTCCCCTGAAAGACAGTTACCAAAGAACGTACACTAGCATTGATTTTAGCGAGCAAATGTATAATAAGATATTATTATATAAATCAACAAACACAATTTCGAACAGGTAATGTAGGAGAGCACACGTAGTTTAGCAATATGTTAACAAAATGATGCAGTTTACTATAATATAGCAGTCAAATAAAGAAGAATATTAATTTTCCCATTAGAATTCAAAAAGAAAACTAAAACCTGATAGATAAGAAACTGATATTAGTATATAAGCTAACTTACGAGCTAGTAACTGAACTAACTAAAATGTGATATACTTGGTCTAAAATATCTTAATACAATTTAAAAACTAATTTAAAGAGAGAAAATAGGCATATTTAAATAATAATTACAGGTGATTTATAAAAAAAGACGTCAGGCAAAAGAAATAACGTTGACAATAAGAAGTCCGTGTAGATAAAAAAAAATAAATATCCTTCTGAAGACCACACGGTGATCACTTTACAAACATTTAAATCACGCATTATAAATAGAATAGAAAACAATAGTGTAACTGAAGTTAAGAGCTGAACTATTGTTATTTGTATAACCAAAAATTAAGAGATGTTTAAGATATACGTAAACAGAGAGTATACACAATTGCAAAAAAATCTTGTTCCCCCATCGAAACAGTTCAGTGTTTTTTCAAATGAATAAAAATGCAGGAAAAAGGACATTTTTTATACTGGTAGAATGAACGCATTGAGATTATGTCATGGACTACTGGCATTGATTCAGATTCTGTGATGAAAAAACAGAATACAATTGAAAACGAAAGAAAGTTTACGGAGTTGGAAAAGTTTTCAGGGTTAATTGCCTCATAATAAATTACACAAATAAATTAAGATTTAATTCTTTGATATAAACAAGTCAGATACATTGCATTAGGAATATAAATACATTTGATTACAGTTAAAAAAATTACCCAATTTAAGAATGAGAAATGGGGTAACTCAATGTAATATTGTCCTTTGTTCGATTTTCCGTTTTCTGAGAGATTCTTGAATTTGACGCCTTTTTCATTCGAAAAAATTGTAACCAAAACTTTTCTGGCTAATGAGACCACCTTCGCCTTCTTCTCAGCAAATTCACTGGAAAAAACAATTACTTTGATTAATACTTGGTTTCCGTGTATAATGATGAATCCAGATGTAATTGACAGCGACAACAAACAAATTTTGATTTGGCTATAAATGGTTCCCAAATCAAATCTAACAAATGAATCCGTGTCACATTCGTCTCGGCGCCATTTAACAGATGGCAGTACACAGTGGAAATGCAACATGTCTAAGCAATGTCATCTGTCACTAAAAAAGGTACTTTTTTAACCACCATCATACAATAACTCAAGAGTTGATGGGATCATAAAAATGGCAAAAGAATTGGATTCTTCATAATTTAATTATTTCTATTCAAACAACAGTTGTTAAATAAGGGTTAATGGTTACCTAAATAAATACCTCTGATAATGAATGGTTGTATCAGAATTATAATAAAAATTTATCTAATAAATAATGCCAGAATTAACGTATACTGTGAATAGAATAAGTGGAAAGAAGCTTAAAAAAAGTTAAAACCTTTTGCTTATTTGATTATTCATCCTGATTATTTTAAAAAAATTTGAAATTTACTAGATGCGTTTATGAATATTTCAAAAAACATTTTTTAAGAAGTAATTATTCCACCAACGAGCACTAACTCATGGATCTTAATTGTCATCGTAGATTTCACCATACAATGAGAAATTTCGATACAAATGTTTTCGTGATTACATACTCGATGACATTCACCCACTTTTAAATGGAGAAGCAACTCTTAATCTGACAGATGTCTCTTTTTTTTATTTTTTTTAGTCGTATTTGAAATTAAATGAAGTTCATATTCTATGGTTTAAGTACAAATCAAGATTCTAATATAGATTAACAGAGTTTAATAGTCGTAAAATGAAACATAAAATAAGAATATATAGATTGTCAACGATATTTAAGAGTGAGCGTTGGATATACAAGGAGAATCAAAAGTCCCTTCATAATTTAAAATATGAATACATTTTGTGAAATTTTTTGTGTGGTTTGTTTTTGAAATCAGAAAATCAAGGTTTGAGATATTTTAACTATGGTGAAATACACAACTGAGCAAGGTATAAAAATGAATCAATGTTACTATACAAATAAGTTCCCTTCTCCTCACACAAAGAGAATATATGCGTTATTTCTTTTTCGGAACACATTTTTATAGGTCTTTAATGGTGACAAATTTCTTATTCCCAGCTGTAGAAAATACATTTGGAATGTGGTAGCAGACGGGCCTCAAATTCAGATAGACGGGGCTATATCACATTATTCCAGAGAATCTTGCAAGCGTCAATGACAATTTTTGAAGAAACAATCCTTTCCAGGCGGTCGGGTTTGATCACCATATCTTCTTGATTTCATTGCTCCCTACTTTTTCTCTAGGGGTACCTTAAAAATTGTATTTTCACCAATAGTTTAAAAGCTCTTGCTCAGCTTAAAAGCCATATCCATTAAGAAATTCAAGGATGCATTAAGAGATATTGCCAACTATCATGAAAAATGTGATGGAAAGAGCCCGTATTGTTAATATTCCTCGACTATGAGATATTGTTTTCGATACCTAGTATTCAAAATTTTCCACGCGATGAACAATAGCATCAACAAATGTACTCTATTATTCTATTGAAAGTCATATTCGCTTAGAGTTGTAAAAGGACTTTTGGTCCAGCGCCTAAAAGTAAATTTAATAATTTCTTTTTGGGCCTGTATCGGTGGGCCATTAACGCTCTTCTATTAATTACCTTGGGTATTCTTTATAAATTAAATTACAACAAATAAAACATCGACCCAATTAAATGAAATGTGATCCAAGCAAATAAGACTAAATAAGTGTAATGAAATGATAGTAAGAAATTTATATGTAAGCTGTGTCGAAATTAGTAGAAAAAAATAATCAGTAGTGAGAAGGAATTTAATAGTACGTGGATTAACTTGGGCCTGTGTGAATCTATTTTGATATCGCCGGATTAAGGATTCGATTCTTCTCCGAGGAAGTTTAATATAATTACATAATCATTTGCTCGGAATCGAATGGTGAGCTTGATATTGAATATTTATATGAAACTTGTTAGTAAACGTGTTATGGGACTGTAAACTTATAGAGAGTAATTTCCTTAACTTAAATAAATAAGTTATTCGACTTCTAACCAGTGATTGCTTCTATTGAGTGAAATTAAATATATCTGTGCTTAGAATTCAAGTTAGAGACTTTAGATTTGTGTTATTTAAGATGACGGAAGTGTTATTTAAAAGGGAGGCGTTTTAGACCCGTAAAATTCATTTTCTAATTCTCTTCCGTGATTCTGCTGTTTGAATTTGCAGGAATGCAATTGTATAATTTGTTTCTGCTTTTAAGAACTATCACTCAAAGTTTTCTATTTTATCATACATTCAAATGCGTTATCAGCTTTTCTCCCAAATGGAGCTAAGAATGGGTTAGCCTAGTAGTGAAGTCATGGTTTCAATTCTCGATTCAACACAGATCTTTGCATAGAATGACGAAAGCTTCTTCACTGTAATTCAAATAAATCCTAAAAATCCTTTCGTGAGAGGAATAGGGTTTCGATAATGAGAATTTGTTCAAGTGGATCTCATCAGCTTTTCATGATTCAAAGGTATTCCAGTATCTTATTATAAGGCAGCTGTGTGATGTTATATATGCCTGTGATCAGCAATCGATATATGTATGTATACCATTAGTTTAATAAGAACCAAGGCGCACGACTTTCCTGAATGCTGATACTTGTTGTTATTTTAAACGCATTTTAATTAAAATATTGTTACTATAAATAATTTACACAAGAAACTGAAGAAAATATCGTTGCTATTCCAAAAGTTAAAAAACTCTTACTTTTTAATGTTATATTTATGAAATGTTTTGAAAACCATGGATTATCAGAACCAGCGACACATAAAGGAGTCAAAAAGGTCAAAGTATACCTTCAAAAATTGCATTTTTATGCAATTAATAAGAATTTAAAAACTGCCATACTTTTATAGTGAAATTCAGATTGCATTAACTTATAATTTTGAAAAGAAAGAAATACTTCAAACTGGTGAATAAAAAAATTATTTAATAAAAATTATTTAACACAAAAGTGCTCATACATATTCAGGAAAATTATAAGTATAACTTATACAATTGAAAATATTTAATAACATGTAAATTGGCCTAGGGAATCAAGGATGACTTGAGAATTCCCAGGTATTAAGGGGATAAGATTTTGTGTCGTATCTTCCGTAATTTCAGCCCACATTTGCAACAATGCATTTTTAAGAAAGATTACTTTCAAAATGTATTATTGCAAGCGTGATGATTGAAATAGTGTGAAAGAATGTCTCCTTTAGAAACCCCCTACACAATTCCATACCCTTCCTCATTCGTGAGATTTAAATCTCATTGAGGACGCATTGGATGACAGAAGAATGAAAAAAATATAGTGTTCTTAGATGAACACCATGGGGAACAATTTTTTTGTTGGTTGGACACCTAATATTAATATTTCAGCTCTCTCTATTAGCAGCTGGTCATCCCTATCTTCGGGAAAGGAAATTGCACCTGCGTCAAGTGCCAGGGAAGGGGCTTGAGGTATCAAGAGTTCCGACTTCCAAAAGGTCAAGTTTTGACCTCAAAAATCATAGCAAACAGAAATGTCACTCAGCCTTTCACACGGATTCAGGTGCATTTGACGATAATCTTTGTCCAGATATAAGGAACATCATTAATGAGCTTTTTCATTAATAATGGTTGCTATACATCATTGAGAAAAAATGCTACGCTTCAAATTTCGTAATTTTTTTTTGAAAGGATATTCAGTTATAGAAGTTTAAAAAAAAAGGGGACCTTGATGTTAAATGAGCGTCTCAAACATCTGAGGATAAAAAGATTTCTATTTAATTTTTATTAAAGATTCTTGCACCAATTCTTATTAAAGAATCTTGCAAATTTTCGAACCTAGGACCACAAAACAATTGAAAGAAATAATATTAACATGGGTTATTAATTATATCTTCGAACAAGAATGAATTGCAAAGTATAAAAATTTGCATATTTGAATTCTTCAGATTATAAAACCCTTAAATCCGAAATTTCCTGCAATTTTCCTAAATAGTACAAGAAATATTCAAGATCAAACCTCATGATCGGAAATCGAGGAGTTTAAGGGTCCATTTAAGGTGTGTAAGTCTAAATTATCGATCAAAATCTTTTTCAAGAGCAGTTAAGAAAAAACTGAAACAAATATTTCGAATCACATTTGGATCTTGTAGTAGCAGAGTGATCACAACCGGCATTGTGTCTTTCTAATCGTGGTTTCGAGTCTTAATTTCACTAAACATCTTCCATTTAGTGGGGCGGATGCACGTTAAATCTGTCGAGGCTCGAAGTTCTCCAGAAGCGTGGTATGGAAGTTTGGAGAGTGAATTCCAGCTCATTTGTCGTCTTCGTTACTTGACGAAGCTCATAATTATGTGGCCTATCGTCAATATCGCCCGAGGTTCATTGCATCATAATTACATTATTTATCAACAAGCAATCAATTTTTGAAATTATGTAATATTTTGAAATAATTCATGTAATATATAACGCTTTATATATCACATAACTTCGAATGTTCCTTGAATTTAAGAATGAATTCAAATGAAATTTGGAACATAAACTATGTAAACCATTTTATACATAAATGCGCGAAAAAATCACTTTCCATAACGGGGAAAGAGCTATTTAGATGTAAATTAACTATTTAGATGAATTAACCCATTAACACCATAAGACTTTGAACTATTATCAATTAAACCGAATTTATACAGAACGATTTATACGATGAGATTTACGAAAATTATTAAGGATGGCCAATTTTTATAACTGTACTTGAGCTAATCAAGGTCTATGGAAAATATTTGGCTTAATCGGGATTGGAGGACGCGGCTGGCATTGTTTTCTTCGAGTCGTGGGCTCGAATTCTGATGCCCCTAAAGATCCACTGTATAGCGGGGCTGATGCACGTTAAGTCTTTCGAAACTCCTAGTCTTTCCGCTGACGTGGTGAGTAAATTTAGAGTGGGGATGGTAGCTCAGATGTTGTCTTTGTCACTTGATTATAGTTCAAGCACATGTTCACAAATATTTTTGGCATTTTCGTCTGTTCGGGCAGTTGATGGACGTCTAGAATGAAGTTAATCATTAATCGACATATCTACATATTTTTAACGAGAAAACCACTCGTACGTTTGAGTTTTCCCCAAAGCGTCATTATTGTAAGCAGCTTTAAGCTATATTGCAGTTTCTGCGGAGTGTTTTTCGAAAAGGAAGCAAAACTTGACAGTCGATGTAATTATGATTGTTCATAGACGTCGCACTGAGAAATAACACGGTAGTTAATGGCGACGGACTTCGTAATTTTGAACTCTTAAGGTCAAGTTTCTTCTGAGTTAGCCCCTTCACTTCAAACTTCTCCTCCGCACCAATTTGGAGGACTTGGAAACTCCAGAAGTCGACCAGATTTAATGTGCATAAGCCCCGCTACACGATGGGTCATTCGTGGCACCAGGACTTGAACCTACGACTCCACTAACACAGCAACGGTTGAGAGTTCGTAACTATGACCACTAGGCGGCAACACTCCCCAAGCGATAGAAATACGTACGATGCAAGCTCCAAACAGGGAAACTTTATACCAGAATTATTGGGTATTCCCTAGTATATGGGTTACCTAACGGAATGAAAGATTATAAAGTGTAAGTATCTTTTTAGTGTTTACATCACACAAATTTTTTTCTCATTCTCATTATATATAATTCACGTCACGATCTTTCATCATTCACATCATACAGCATGAGCCCCCGTCTTGACATCATTACGGGACGCACGACAGGAGATGGAGGGCTGCCAATTTGGCACCTCATGTTTTAGAATATGAGAATCATTGCTATTGTGTAGTTGATGACTCTGCGTATATTTGATCCTGTCAAAGAACGGTTTCTCAAAAAATTTCTCTCTGCATTGCGTATTCAAAAAGAAGTTTACTTTTACCGAAAGCTTTTTATCAAACAAAAGGAAAGCAGCGAAACGGAGAGGAATTTCGATTGCCGCATTCGCGTAATGCTCTGTATGACACAGGAATTTAAATTTCTCTCTTTTTACTTTCATCGTTTTTCTGTTTCGAACGGTAGCCATGAAAACGGCCCGATGTGTGTCAGTGTGTCTGACACACTCCGACGGCCATCAAAACCTTGTTTTGTGCCGGGAGGATGGATAGATTTCAAAAAGTTACGCAACCGTGGAAATCGTGGCACGGAGTGATCAAAGCGTGAAGACGAAAGTATATTTGTAGGTATAACCCAACATTAACCCATTCATCAACGTCTTTCGCTAACCATTTGGAAAAAACTGACATAGATGAAGGCCCAAGAAAATTATTGAAATAAATTATCTTGTTACAAAGCAAGCTTATAAATATAAGATTTGATTCTTTTTTTAATTGTTCAGAGAAACCATTGCAATACAAAAGATGGAAGGTGTCACAACTGTCAGAATTGATGGATTGATTCACTTTTATACTATCCTCCCAATAGGTAGTAGATAAATGTACTAATATAAATGTATTAACATTAATGTAATCGTAAATATGTTGTACATGGCAATGAAAGATTAGCAGACATGACCAATGAGTTTCAACTCAAATCAAAAGTTCTAGTCTTCATTCTGAAAAGACTGTTATGCGGAATTTTAAGGGCTGATGTCCGCTGAATTGAATTAGGCTTCACGTAGTGCGATGAGGAGGTTAGATGGTGATGATGGTGGGGTGTGGAAATATATTAACCCATGGAAGTCTCACCATTGCTTCTAATTCGTGTCGATCAGCATTATTTTTATTTCGAAGTTATATATTTCATATTAAAGTCAACTTTGTTATTTTCCTGAGAATACACACACACACACACACGTTGAAAGTGGAGTGATGAGATTGTTCATCCCGAATCTATGATGGTTTGCTCTTACGCAAAGGGCTGGTTGTCTAGGGGGGGTAATTCCATTACCGGACTCTATTATGATTTCGTAGGAATTCAGTGATGAGACTCAACTTGTTTTACTTCGTTTAATATTTGGAAAGATGAAGATATTTACACATTGAATTATATACACAAGAGCTATCTCTATTAGGAGTAAACAGTTCCTCCGAGACGGATAGATGGCAATCTAATTAATCTTATCCCATATCGGCGATGGGCATTGGAACGCGCTCGAGCGTTTGAAGTTTACTTCCGACGCGGGTAATGTGAAGGAGAAGAGAAGCGGGAAAGTGGGAGGAAAAAAGCGAGAACGAGTGTCACTCAGTTTTTGTTCTGGAATAGGTGGCGCTGCATGAGCTTATCACATGACTCTGATTCATGGTCCCATCTATTGAGTATCGGAGGAACTGGTTTTACAGTGCATTGGAAAATAAAATTAATTGTTTAATAAATAGCTGGATAATGCTACACACACACACACACACACACACACACATACATACATATATATATATATATATATATATATATAGTTTTATTTACTTTTACTTAGTTTCAGGCATCTAGTGTTGTCACCAAATTTGGTGAATAAATTTGTTTTCTTGACCATCCTTACCTATCCGGCATTACTACTATATGTATTCTCATCTTGACTGTAATACTATATTAGAAGCCACAATAATCATTCTGAAGGGAAGGCAACTATGTTCGAAATTTCCACGAATCAATACTAACTTTATGTAATAAGATTTGTAAAGAAAAATTCAAATCTTATCGAAGCAAAGCAATCCAAATATTATAAATTTCAATTTATTTATGGAAATCAAAATCAAAGTTATTCATAATAACTCAAAATTTTGATGTGTTGCTATAAATGAAAAGACACGTGTTTCTTTCTCTTTCTTAACAAATGAAATCTATTGAATTTCATTTTATAAATGTTCTAACGTTTGGTAGTTATGAAAATTTTACTTAGTACTTTTACATTGACTCTTTTACAACTCAGAAATATGGCAGCAGTCGCCGAGGTCTCTTCAGATGATTAAAACTAAATAGATTACAAGTTTTATTTGTTAAGGGAAAAAATTGTTTTACTTTTGAATATTTATAATTTATCCCTAGCATATAGGTTATAATCATACAGACTTTTTATTTAATAATTCGCTCTAAAACCATCACATTTCCGTCTTTGCCAGTAATATGGTGTTTTTGCACAAACAGATAAATCACTGCTTGTAGCGATCAATGACCATGTGAGGGGCGAAAATTCAGTATCTATCCTCAGTTCATTTATTCCGTGTCATTATAGTGACTGCATGAGTCTACATTCACTACCTAACATTCATTATTTCACCAATGTAATTTTGAACGTGTAAAGAGTTGAGTTTAAAAAATGTTAGTACAGTGTACGTATAAATGTAAAACTTTGTCTTATGTGGTGAAAGCGATATTTTGAAGAGACTTGGGAAAAAGTGATACATTAGTTAGTCTCGCTAGAGAATTTGGAATAGATCACGCTATACTCGTGGATACAGTGAACAATTTCGTGGATACAGTTGATAATGTCCAGACAACATAAGACGTAAGCGAGTGATTGATCGGTGATGAAGAGGAAAACAAAGTTTCTGGCCAAAACAATAGCATAATATACAATGCGACTTCAATAGAAAAGGAAGAAGAACAGGATGAGGAGGGAAGAATTGATGACAACTGTTCAAACAATATCTTACACCACAAAAATACATAGCCTTTACTGTTTAAATGCAATATTATTAATGATTTTCCATTAATCTAGTGATGTTCTGGTCCGATATCTGTCGGGTTACTGAGTACAGAATATGACTTTTTTTAATCATGAAATAGTCTGATTTTGATTTTTTACAGTATGGCCTTAACACAGTTTTTATAGTATATTTGTGAAATATTAACATTTTCAGAACACTTTATTATGGCCTTATTTTCCCACACAATGATTTCTGGCTGAATCAAAACTGAAATAAGCAATCCACGAACAAGAAAATCGCTCTTTTTGGTTCAAAATTAGTGCGGTATGTTCCATTATGAGAACACGAAGCTAGAGTTTTTAAAATAATTAATTTGTAAGAATATTTTTAAAATTGAACTATTAAGCATTTGAATCAACTACATTTCTTCAATTTGAAATTTAACTTCCTATTATTTGATTTGTATTGAGTTTTATATAAAAAGTACTCGGTGGCAAAAAAAACTTACTATTCGGCTGAAACATAAAACGGAATTTTGTGCTAAATGTGATTAAATATCATAAACCTAAATTTCCTCAATGTTACTTTCAGAGATACGAATTCTGACATAGTCTCCCCATCATTCGTGCTTGATTAACATTCCTTTGTGAAATAATGCGTAGTACTTTTAATTAGTTCACCTGTACAGCTGCAAAACATAAACAGCTTTAGTGCTTACGCGCTACATTATTAATCATTCGATATAAAACTATTTTAGAATATTCGTATCTGCGATAAGACAAAGCTTTTTATCACTAGGTACCAACTTTGAGATTCTTTGATTATATTTATCAAGACATTTTAGGGAATATATTCAAGTACGGATAGCAACATGTGTAAATTAAAGTTCTGAGGCTTTATTTTTAAATATCGTAAACATGTATATTTATCGCTGTAAATGATTAATTCTATGTTGCTATATTTGCCTTATTACCATTTAGCTTTTTTCATTCGAAATGATTTTTTTTCTTGTAACATTGCATTAAAATTACCTCATAAATTGCAGAAAATTCAAGCTTATTAAAGTTTAACGAGTCGCTATAGACTGAAGTGTAAAATACTTCGGGTGCCTTAATTAACGGTCCCTAAACCTATGTTGGATTACCAAGCTTCATTGGCGAGTGGTACTTCTAAAGCTGTCCTCTCTCTGGTGCGTGTAATATTAAAGAATAGAACCCAAAATTTGAGCATTTTTTGCAATAAAAAAGTGCTCGAACATTAATTTTGTATTCTGGCTTCACTATTCTTCAGAGAACAGTATTTGTTTTGGTAATACTCTCTAATTTCTATCTGAACCAATCCCTTTTTATGGTGCAAAAATGTGATGTGTTTCACGATTTAACTTCCATACAGTAACGCTAAATGACGTTTAAACTTTACGTATTCACATGAAAAATGATGCATTTTTGGAATTTTAATAAATTGTAAGAATTCTATTGTTTTTTATGTTGCTGAAAATTAATATATGTTCTATCCTGAATTCGAAAATGCGAAATATTTTTTCGAGATGAATTCGAAATGTATGATATCTTTTTCACTGATTTCCAGTTTTCTTTGAAGTGCATCAAAATTTTAAAAATAAAGAATTCTTTGTTATTATATTTATCAAATCTACTGCTTTGAGTTATTTGAAATAAATATCTGATTGAAATGAATTATTAAAGATATGTAAAAATGTTTTGTAAAATGCTTTTAATACCTTACCATAAAAAAATTTAGTAATGAATATCAAAAATATATCTTGAACAGTTTTTTTCTCACACGTTTCAACAGATATCATGCAGTGCGATTCAGACATAACACAAAAAAAATTGCGGAATCTAACGAGAGGTGTGTGTAGTTAAGTAGTGACGAATTCACTTTCATGGTGCAATTTTTTTCTTCATCGCATGAGAGGCGACGCCAACCGTAACGGCACAACAATGTCGAACGTGTGACGCGTCTAGGTGTGCGAAACCGTTATTTTTAAGTAATAAGTTCCAGCGTATTAGTTCCTGTCTGGAAATAGGTTACAATAATATAAGTTATTTTTTATTCTTTCACTCAAATTGCTCCAAAAAAGTTGTAAGATAAGCATTGTAAGAAGTCACAAAATTGATAGTGTTTTGTATGGAATATGTTATTGACGGAATATGTTGCAAACAGGTAATACTCTTACTTATCCTATTACGTAAAATAACGCCCACCAACAGTGTTGCGCGACGCCGACCAAGAAGGGGTTAAAACTGGAAATTGTAATTCAATTCAGCTCTTGTATATTTGTATAAGCCTACTCCAAATAAAGAACGGGAGCTCTCTGGAAGAAGTAGTATCACACAATCGACAAAATAATATCACACTAAAATAAAGGAAATAAAATGGAATATCAATAAACGATGAGTGGAAATGTAATTTACCAAAAATTACACATTCTACACTACAGTAGTTTAATTTAAAATGCAATTATATATGAAATAAATATATGTATTTTAACATTTATATACGTATAACGGGGGTGATGAAAATGTACATCCCGAATCGACGATGGTTTGCTCCTACGCAAAGGGCTGGTTTGTCTAGGGAAGTAATTCCATTTCCAGATTCTATGATGATTTCGTAGGAATTCAATGATGAGGCTCAACTTGTTTTACTTCGTTTATTAGAAGGGAGAGATGAAGGGAAAATATATACACATTAATCTATATACAGGTTATCTCTAATAGGAGTAAACAGTTCTTCTGAGACATGTAGATGGCAAACTAATTAATTTTATCCCATATCGGCGATGCGTATTGGAACACGCTCTAACGTTCGGAGTTCATATTCAACGAGGGTGATGCGGAGGAGAAGAGAAGCGGAAAGTGGAGGAAAAGGAGCGAGAACGAAATGTCACTCAATTTTGTTCGGAAATAGGTGGCGCTGCCCAAGCTATTACATGACGCTGATTCGTGGTGCCATCTATCGAGTAACTGAGGAACTTGTTTTACAGTACATTCAAATTCTTTGATAATTTGCTGGAAAATCCTACACCCATACACCCCCATATATATATATATATATATATATATATATATATATATATATATATATATATATATATCCCAATTTATTATTATGTTGAGTAACATATATTATTTTTTATTTGATGCAGTTTAATTACCTATTTCATTATTCCGTCAAGGTTTTGCCTCGTGAGGCCAACGAAGAAAGTTCTTATTGTATGTAAGTATCCTGAAATTAAAGAATGAAAATAATGTCATGTGAAAATTCTTTTGTGATAGATGAAAAGGTAGTCCCACATTAGATAATATTTACTCAAAATTATTATTTCTTCTCCAACAATACCGAAAATAAAAGTACCGGGAGGAGTCAAAAAATGGTACCCATTTGCGTAATGAATTATTGGAAATCGATTTCTCTTTATCGAGAGCCGAGTGACTAATAAAATGGTTAAAAAGAAAAAACTGGTCCTTTAAATTTGAAAGGTGCGTGAGATTGATTAATTCTTATCATAATGTGACACAAAAAAGGGCTACATTCCTCTATTTTAGAAAAAAAGCTAGTTGAGTAGAAGTGAGTTGTTTTCGCACTTTTACGTTAAAGGGCCCGTATACACTTCAGAAAAGAACTGAAGGTACTTTTTTGAAGGTACGAGATCACATAATTGACATGTTAATACCAATTATGTGATCTTTTGAGTTGGCAAATAAGTAATTACGTTTTTTAAATAAGAACGAAAATTCAAAATTTTTGCTATAAAATATATAACTCTATTCAATTTGGTATCGTCCGTTTTTGTCGAAGGCCTTTTGCCATCTTTCAGGCAGTATCATAATTCCATGTTCATAAGACTTCTGAGTTTCACCTGCAAAAACTGAATTAAATGTGATTTTATATCACCAGCGTCATTAAATATTTTACTATTGAAGGAGTTCTGTATAGAACGAAATATATGGTAATCTGAAGGCGCAAGGTCAGGGCTATATGATGGATGTGACAACACATCCCAACCTAACTCTAATAATTTTTGCCGAGTGACCAAAGATGTGTGGGACTCATGTTGGAAAACAACATTCTCACAATTTGCCGATTGTGGCCGCTTTTCTTTGACTGTGTCGCTCAGTTTGTTGAGCTGTTTTATGTGACGTTTGAATAAACTGTTTAGTTTCTTTGTAAAAGTTTAAAGTGCAGAATTTTTTAATAATTTCACCACAAACTGACAGCATAACCGTTTTGGTAATTCTTAGCTTTTGATGTTGTCCGGTCTGGTTTTTCTGCTTCACTCTTGATCTTTTTTGATTAACATTGTCATAAACTATCCATTTTTCATCGCCATATATCAGTTATTTAAAAAATAGACCAATTTCGTTGCGTTTCAGAACTGAATCACAGATGTTAATACGTTAAGCCTTGTGATGATTTAAATAAATTTTGATGGCAACCTGCCATTGTTTTGCTGCTAAGTCTGACCACATTTGCAGTTTCATTATGTCGATTCTTTTAGCCTCTTATTGCTCAAAGTATTTAATTGCAGTTTCAAAAGCCTTCATTCTTCGATATATGAAATATCAAGAGGTTTAGCAGTAGGTGCTCGATTCGATGTTTAATATCGTTCTCAATGCAATGGACTAGAGAGCAACAATTTTTTCCATTAGTCATTTCATGTTGATCATCAGCCTTTATCCAACTTTTTATTCTTTTTTATTTATTTATTTTTTTTTTGCCTTCAAACGACAGATAATTGTCAATAAGGGAAGGTCAGATAAACAAGTCTCTAATGTAGTTGAATCTCCTAGTTTCAAAAATTAAAAAAACCCTTAAATTTAGATGAACAGAGCACAAAAAAAAAAACACTTTTTACGAACATAAAGTTTTTAATCGTCGTATTCCCTGTAAAAATTCGCATATGGCGTCTGACGATATTCCTCTTTTGGAAATTTCTTAACTGAAAATATTAATTTCCCTCGACCGCAGCCAACATATGTATGAGTTAATATATTTTGAGCTGATATTCACAATTAAAAAGATTTCAAAGAATTCTTTTGACTGTCAAACAGGCAGTCGTTCATCGTTTAAGTTTTTGAATAATTAGTTGACACTTAACTCATAATTAATTTATTAATTTTCATCACTGATAATTTCTTTTCTAGGACGTCAAACCACAATTAACAGGAAGCATAATATACAAGGTTCAGAACAATACATAAGGTATACAGTTCCACTTAGACAAAATTCTTAATATTCTTAAAGCTGAACATGTCTGAAACATAACAACTTCGGGCTCAAGCTCAAAGTTTGCTTAAAAGTCTCGCGTGGTGCGTTCGCTCTGTTTTTTTCTAGTTTCAGTAATGTGCGTAATTTAGATGCTCATCGAATAAACTCTTATGCTCAGAACCGTCGGAACTATGTCTGAAAGGAAATTGTTGGTAAAAGGTCAAAAGGAGGTGAGAGTAAAACTGCAGCTTAAAATATATTTATGTGCTTAAATAGTTAATGCAATTTCCTTCAGACTTTATAAAAGGATGGTGGACGTTTGAAGCAGTAAAATCATTAAAAAGAGAGAAACTGATCTTTTAAAAGGATGTCACTAAAAATAAAATCGATCTTCTTGGACTGTGCCTCAAAATAAGATCAGTCGCCAAAATGGCACTTTTTACTACAATGACATTTGAAAACAAAACTGATATTGAAATTTCTTTCGATGTTTAGTTACAATTAAGGGCTATATCGAGAAAATTTTTAAATCTAGTTTTATACACAATAGATATGTTAAAAAGGCAGTTGAGCGCAAAGTTTTTCTTTAACCTCTAAAAATACCTATCAATAATATATAAATAAAGCCACTCAAATATTTGCTTGTAAAAATCGCATATATATACAGCATTGCTGTTATTACATACAAAGCGTAGAAAGTAAAATAAAATGGCAATCAAATTCTATGTTCGGACAACGATGCGTGTCGCTTTAAATTAGCCCATGTGAATATAAGTTTTGTTACTCTATCTCCCCAATTAGAGCAGGTTTGTCGCTCTTATTTATGTCATTGTTACCTATTGTAAGGTAATTCTTTGTAAACAATGCCACGGTTCGCCACTTTTATCTACCTGTAGAGAGAAAGGAGAAAAAAAAAAGCGAAAACTTGCGCTTCCCTCCAGAAGGTCACGAAAAGAACAATGTGATGGTTAGAACAAACGAGCCTTTTCATCAAGAGAAAAAGACAGATGTGGAACAAAAAAAGAAACGAGCGAGAGGAGGGATTCGCGTGGTGCTTCGCTGTTGTGTAATATGTAAATCGAACACCTCCCGCATAGTAATGAGTGACACTTTTTGTGCCCTTTTTTAGCGCCATTTTTTCGAGGCGAAGTGAAATTGGGATGGAAAGTTGAGTTAATATCCGCTTCCGTTGACGCATAAGTGCCTGAACAATGAAACATTCAAAACGAATTTTCTCACTCGCAGAAAAGTTTCTCTTAAAATGCAAGCGTTTTTTTTTTTAGTGCTGTGTCTGATTGCGTGTCAAGTTAGTGATAAGATATCTTTACCACATCTGCTATACTTGCATCTTCGTATTTTCATTGAAGGATCTTGTAAGGTATATATTTTATACGTATAACAAACATAAAGTGATCTCTACATTAATAGCGGTCTGAAAAATGTTAAATGTACATTTATGTCTTAATTTTGAAATACTCTTGAAGCCTGAAAACCAGCAATTTCCCCCAGTCTAAACGTAATTTAAAAAAGTATTTAACACGCTACATGTGTGTGTGTGTGGTTTCTATTTTTCCTGCATTACGATGCTCTGATAATGGAAAAAAATGAATTAAAAAATAATAGCAATATGCCCTCTCGCTTTAAACTTCCTTTCAATTTTCTTTTGATACACGAGATAAGAACATACATATTTTTTTTCTTACATTTTCGGTCTAAGAGTAGTTATTTCGATTACTTATTTCATCTAACTTAGAATTTGGATTACTTTCATATAACTTTTATAATTACTTTGCTGGTGATTAAAATTCAAAAACCATGAAAGCGACACGCAGGAAACACCCCAGAAAGCTCAAGACATTGGATATGTAAATCATTAAAAACGTACTGAACAAGTAGATAGGGGTAACACCATCTACAATTTATATGCAAGAAAAGATCGTACTGAGGGCTTCTCAGTCAGAAGAAGTATGCGAATGTTAGTTGTTTGTCTTAAGGTCGTGTTATGACTCGTGTAAGGAGATGAAACTTCTAACAACACGTGTTGGAATTGTTCACGACAGGATCGTGGCTTACTGGGGCTGTAGTTTATTGATCGGCGATATCGATGCTCACGTTGGTTTGATCCTATGATTGTACTGCGAATAAAGAATCAGTGAGCCTAGATGGACAATACAGATTATCACGCAGGATTTCAGCTACCTCTTGTAATTAACACGTGATAAGACACACATGCTGTCCACGCGGTTTTACGTGATCGTATGCAAACCCAAAGTAAGGAACTTGGATCATTTGCAGGATGACAAATGTCTGCATGGACAGTGCGACGTAGCCTGAAACACCATGAACCTTCAGCTCGTTGAGCATTGTTGCAGATTCCCTTACTGCTGTAGAAATAGGCGTTCCTACAATGGTGCGTTGAACTATCATCATGATTCAAGTATTGACATCCCGTTGTCTTTTCAGACGAGTCCTTGATTTTTCAGACAATTAGACATGATGGACGTATTGGAACATGGAATATTCGCGAAATGCATATCAATTAACATCTGGAATTTCTTTTTCACTTTAAATTTGAGTTTTCAGCTTCTATCCAACAAAATAAAACGTGGTTACACAAATAAAAAAAAAGCTATAGAAAATTAGTGAATAGATATGATTTCTTAAAAATAATGATGTATGAAAGTGATTGAGAAAATTTGCTGAGGAATAGAAAGGTTACGGCAATAGAAAAAGAACGTTAGTTGAGAAGACTTTGAATAGTGCGCAGGAGTTACGTGTTTGTGTAATATATAGGGAATAGGACCCGACGATGTCTGGTCGAAGTTTCTCAAAAGTATGGATTAACTTAATCGTATCACAATAAGCGTAATCTTTGATACTTTATAGAAGTTGTTAGTATCTAAGTAGAGAAACGGTGAACCTGTAGAAAGCATTCCCATTTTTAGAGAAACAATAAATAAGGATTGGAAAAGCAATTGATTACATTCTTGAACTGTTTTTGAGCGACTATTTTAATTACTTTATCTGTGCTATGAATTAAGTTAAACTTCAGTTTTGAGATTAGACTAATATTTAAGATAACTAAGAAATCGAGTTATGGAGACCAGCCACAGTAGTCTTCTGTAGAGATATCGTTGTCTTCGATATCTCTACATTTCGACATTTCTTGCATGCATTCCTCATCTTCATGCAAGTCCAGCATCTGGAATGATGGAATGGGGTGCTATCGGGACATCCATATCATTTCTTGCTCACATACTCAGTGCTTCGGACAACCATTTTTACATTTCAGCTGTGTTGGTCAGGGGCAGTACCCTTTATCTCTGACGCCTTTGTGGTGTTACTTTTCCACAAAACAATGCACGATCGTAAGTCGTCTATACTGTCCTGGCCTTCTTCGATTCAACGATATTTGACTTTGGATGCAAGTTCTCCAGATCTATCAACCACTGAGATGTGTTTCCGAGAGACAATCACGCCATCCTCCTCCCAAAACATTTTTACGATTTTAATCATAAATGGTGAAATGGATTTTGTAGCAGAAGTATCCAATGAAAGTAAACATTGGGAAGTGTTTTCTGAGGTGGAAACATTAATATAACCGGGAGATCCAAAATTATGATTTTATTAAAATAGTTTAAATACTTCTCGTAGTGTTTATATACGCTTTCTTATTTCAATAGCATCACATTTTCATGCAGTCAGAGATGATTTCGGATGTCCAGGAATCCATAAAATTCAATTCTTCTATTTGTATTGTTTCTTCAAATTTTTTAAAACGTAGAATTTCAAAACAAGAGATTTATTACTAGAATGACTTATATATTTTACCTCTAAACATGACAGAAGTCACACTACGAAGCATCGGAATTGAAAAAGAGTTTATAAATCTCGCTTTTATCATACAATTTACACACGATCTAAGATTTATGTAGAGTCGCATTTATGAATTGTCTGACGTATAACTATTAATCCCACGGGAAAAATGCAATATCTGTAACGTTTTGCTTCTAACTTTTTTAGTGGAAAGTGAAGATAATTTTAAATAAATTTCGCGTCCTTGGGATAGGAATGACGTCTCTGTTTAATAAGTTCAGACATAGTGTGAGATTTTCTTTCTAGCTCTAAGGAAAACTCTCAGGATTTGATGCAAAAGAAGGAGAAATTGTCTCATTTTTAGTTAGAGAGATAGAAATTTCATGCAAGTTTCAATGTTTCATGATTAACAGGTTCAGTATGACCATGATAATAAATACATTCTCCTCAAAAGTATACCTGAACGCGTTTTCATTTATATCATAAATTCCCAAACTTTCTTGCCTACCACCCTTTTCTCGAATAGATATTATTCACATCCCCTCTTCTTTTTTGAAGAAAAAAAATAACGTTTCTCTCTCTCTCTCCCGTTCTTGAAATAAATAACGTAATCCATAGTTTTCAAACTCATCGTCCATTTTTCCAAACAATAATTTGATGGTACCCCCTGTAATATATTTCTGATTAAAAAGTAAGGATAGTACTAGTCAAAGGTTCATGTAGTAGTCAAAAAGGTATCGAAAAAACAAAACTATAACGTGTACTAATATCTACTTTTAATATGGATTTATCTTACTTAAAAATTGGCCTAATGGTCAGCCTAACAGTCATTGTTACGATTTTGTGGCCGTCATTGTTTCTATTGAATCATAGGTTCAAGTCCTAATGCCACTAAATAACCGCCATGTGTGAGTGATAATGGAATTTAATGGCGCAAGAATCAGATGTGACCAGGTTGTACCAAACAAGGTATTACTGTGATAAATGGAAAAAAGATAAATTGATTGGAAAGAAGGAGGGTCGAAAATAGATTAAGATCGCTAGCGTATTCCGGAGTGTGTCACCTCAGCTTCCCAAAGAGAGTAAATCCCATGGGAATGGAAAAAATTGGTACTTTTTCATTTTGACGCCTCAAATCTCCCCAAGCAGAATTTATTGGCGACAACACGCAATAAACGCATATTCCGTTGGGTGTCGATTGTATCATTTTTGACGACTTTATCGCTTGCGCCGGCGAAATGGAAAATTACCAAGAAGTTAACTAGGATATGCTTCGGGGTCATGATTACCACACCTACTGAAAGAAGACAGGCTCCTGAGAGTATATTAGTACAGAAGTTAAAGAAAACAGATGATTATGGTCACATGCGAGTCGAGTTGTAAGTTCAAGTCTCGAATCAGAGTGGATATTAGGTGAACAAAGTATTATCCCAGGTATCATTCTCTTTATTTGATTGAATTTAAAAATTACGTGGCCTATATCGTCGTTTGCTCTCATGTAGCTTTGAGCCTAAATTCTCAAACAGATATTCATAGACCCTTTAGAGTTCTATAAGCTTGGAAAGAAACTTTCGTTATTTTTACTTTATCTGATAATAGTTTTATATTTTGCATCCTTTTTCATAAACTTGTGCAAGGAATTACATAAGTATTTTAACTATGTCATTTTAACAAAATTAATCGTAATAAACTTTTTTGCAACAATTTTTACGCTGATAATATCTTAAGGATATAAAATTCAACTTGAAACATTTTATACTTTTAAACATTTATGCATTGTTCATATATACTGTAATTTCAATATTAGTTAATTACTTATTTCTATTAACTGTATTTTAGAAAAGAAAAAAATATATATTTCAGTATAGTTTTGCTTAGTTATATGATTTATCTTCTCAATATAATTAATTGGCATTTATAACAACCTCATTGGTAAAGTTCTTCATCTTATAAGTAATGTGAATATGATAGTATAAAGAAGATTATGAACCCGTGTTTTAGAACGACATTGATTTCAATGCTATTGCTAAATATTTGTCTTATCAACAACCAAAGTATTTACAAAATTAGAACTGAAGATGGAATGGATAAATGAATATTTCGAAATACTTTGGATAATGGTATGAGTTCTAAAAGAGTTCCTCCTTCAACTAACACTTTGTGGAACTTTATATGAATTTGTTTAAATTGAAAATTCTGGCCAATAAATAAAATGGGACTGGACTAGAATTAGTAAAGAGTAAGAAATAAAATTGAGGAAAGGCGTGTATAAGCAACGGAGCTCATGTATGTAATGAGATAGTCTTGTGAATGATAAAAGTAGTGAGATTAAGTTATCAAATGAAACCTTTGTATCATACCAGGATTAAGAGTAAGGAGTTTGATCAGTGAGTGATGGTGGTGAAGCTTATGCACTGTTCCAAACAAGGTCAAAGTATGATCTGGATATTTGAAAAAAAAATGGGAAAAAATATAAAAATTTGTTGACAAGAGAGTCAAAAATAGAGAAGGAATCCCAGGGTATCGAGGGGATGCGTCACCCGTGTTTACCAAGTTTTTTTTAATTTTTATTATATATTTAGTTTTTATTTATTATTATTAGTTATTTTAGTTTTTATAAATCACATTAAATGATCAGACATTCTTGCATGTATTATACATTTTTAAAAATTATTAAATTAAATACATTACTTTGTGCTTGCCACAATAAATACTGAGTTTGAATTTCAAAAGAAAGATTAATCGCCAGTTTTTTTTTTAGTTTAGTTTTTATTAATGTCGCACGAGAAGCAGCACTAGGGCTATTGGCAACGGACCTCGTTATTTTGAACCACGGTCAAGTGACGAGGACGACACCTGAGCTGGAGCCCCCCTCTCCTAACTTCCACACCGCGCCAATGAGAGGACTTTGGGCCCCGACAGATTTAACGTGCATCAGCCCTGACTACACGGCGGGTTTTTAGTGGCCAAGGATCGAGCCCGTGACTGAACGAAAACCGCCGACCACAAATCCGAAACCATGACAACTAGGCTATCCCCCCCCCGTGTTTACCAAAGATTCATTGATTGGTTTTATTAACGTCGCATTAGAAGCAACACGAGAGATATTGACAACGGATTTAGTAATTTTGGACCTGAGATAATTGACGCTGACGACACCTGATCAGGCACTTCCCTCTCCTAACTTCCACACCACGCCAAGGGATGAGTTAGAGCTTCCAAAGACTTAACGTGCATCAGTCCACACCTCGATGAAAACCGCAGGGCTTGAGTCCACGACCATGACTAAACCGTGGCCACGTGTTTACCATAGAGAATAAACCCCATGAGAAAAAAAAAAGATCACTAGGGGATCTCGGTTGAATGATGCCCGTACTTATCCGAAGAACGTAAGCCCCTGAAGACAAGGAGATTTAGGAGTCAGTCTAGATTGGACATACAAAGGGTTGAGGACTCGAACCTGAAAAATTAGTTAAAGAATACTCTTTATTACATTTGAATAGTGAAATCAAGCGCATTTAGGGATTAACTCGTACAAATAAAGTAAGTTAAAGATTAATTTTTGATTAGTGTTGGTCTGAATAAAATAACTTAATTATTATCATTATTGGACTCTCTGGATTTGATTATCTTAATTATTGGGCTGTGTAATTTTGTATATCTCTAAATAAGTTTGAATTCAACCGTTGAAGAGAATAATAACGGAAAGTCATAAGATCACTCCGAAAAGAACGGAGTTATATAAAACTTAGGTATTATCAGTAACTGAAGAAGCCCTTATCATTAATAATTGTTGATCTTGCTCTTTCGTAATACACCGTAAATAAGGGTGATAAGAAACTCTTATTACGAGATCGTAAGTGCAATACAACGTTTCTGTAGCACTGGTTAGATCAAAACTGTTGCATAAACATTACCTTAAGTAAATTGCGAAAGACAGTTATTTTAGATCGATAGTTTTTTTTCAAATCTGTTTATTTATTCATTTTTATTTAGTGACTATCAAGCAGAAGTCTCTATTTATTTTCGTAAGAAAATATTCTGCTAAAATATGATTCTAATTAAAGAACATTTGATACTAAAGCTTCATGGCAGCAGTAGACTAGTAGACAAGGCAGTGGACTCGAGGCCGGAGATTTTCGTCGAGTCGCAAGTGCAAGCCTTGATGCCACTAAATACCCGGCGTGTAGCCGTGGCTGATGTTCGTTAAATCTGTAGGTACATATAGTTCTCCCGTTGGCGGAGTGTGGAAGTTAGGAGGGGGTTACCAGCTTAAGTGTCGTCCTCGTCACTTGATCGAGGCTCAAAATTACGAGGTCCATCGCAATAGCCTTCATGTTGCTTCTAGTGCGACGTTAATGAAACCAAACTAAAGCTTTATAATATTGGTAAATAACGAAGCATTGCAAAGAAAAAACATTACTTTATTTTATGTAGCAAAAGTGGCCTCGGTAGCCTAGTGGTCATGGTCACGAACTCTTGGCCAACGGCTTAGGTCGAGTTGATGGTTCGAATCCTAATGGCACTAAAGACCTACCCCGTAGCGGGGTCGATGCACGTTAAATCTGTCGGGGCCTTTAGTCCTCCCGTTACGGGGTGTAGGAGCTAGAAGAGGGTCGTTCCAGCTCAGGTGTCCTCTACGTCACTTGACCAAGGTTAAAAATTATAAGGTTTGTCTCAAATTGTACTCGTGTTGCTTCTAATGCAACATTAATAAATCCAATCAAAATCAAAGTAACGAAGTCCGTTGCCAACAATCATCGTATTGCTTCGAGTGCGACTTTAATAAAAGCAATCAATCAATCAATTTAACAACCATCGCAAAAGAAATTGATGGTTCGTATTTATCAAGCCTAAGGGGAAAAAACCCAATAAAATACGAATATTCACATTTTTTCCTGCAGCTGAAAAAATTCTTAAATTTAGAAGAATTTTGTAACTACGATTAAAAATGAATTAATACCTGAGGATTTTGTAACCATGTCTCGAAGAAAGAAGGTCCTTTGGCATTTAAACCTGAAAGGATTTAAATTTAAAGTAGGTTTGAAATCAATATTAATTAAATTTTACATTTCAAACTTATTCATGTCATTAATACGAGACAAATTATGAAATGAAACACTTAATAAAAGTGCCTTTAATAATTTTTAAACTCTCATTGCAGATAAACAATCGGTAGATTGTTTCATTAACGTTGCACTGAGAAGCAATACGAGAGGTGTTGACGCTGTAACTCGTAATGTTGAACCTCTATCACCTAAGCTGGCCCCTCCCTCTCCAAACTTCCACACCACGCCAACGAGAGGACTTAGGAATTCGACATGTTTAACGTGCATCAGCCCCATTACATGGCAGGTCTTTAGCAGCATCTAGACTCGAACCCACGACTAGACAGAAACAATGCTGACAGTGAATTTGAGACCATGAACAGTAGGCTATTGCGGCTAATACAACGGAACGAAGCAGATATGTCACAGTTAATACCTCAAAAGGAAATAAATTACAGGGTAAACGGAGAAAAATTAAATAATTTACAAAAAAAAACACACCTTTTTACCCTATCGATGACAGTTTTTTAAAAAATTTATTTATTTATTTATTTTTATTGCGTATTTAACTATCACCTTTAATTTAGCGCAGTTTCTTATTTCTTACAATTCTACTTAAAAGTCTCAGATTTAAAAGGATTTAAAAACGAGTCCTCTCATGTATTATATTTGACAAAAAATTTGTTACACATTAATATTTTGATAATTATTTTTTAAAATTCTAATTATATTTCAAATAAAAAAAAATATAAAAATTTGAAATCCTACTTCTAAATACTCGTATTGTTGCGAAAAGCAGGAATTAAAATACATTAACATTTCTAGGTATTTAAGTGCTTTATCGCGTGAGATGCTTAAGAATACAAGATCCAAACAATTTCTTAATGCAATAATTTAAGAAGTATTCAGAATAAACATCGATTTTCCTTAAGAGGCCATAGGAACAATTTATTTCTTCTCTGAACCAATGACGCAAATTTCGAAAATACTTTTTATTATGTTGAATGGATTAAGATGATAAAAGTATTAAAGAAAAAAGTATTAAAGGAAGAAATATCGAAGTATTAAAGAAAAAGGATTTAAAGGAAAAAAAATCCTTAAAAACATAACTAAGAAAAGTGTTAAGCATATCAGATAATGTTGTACTAAAGTAATCTAGTCCACTTCACTGAAGAAAGGGCAGGGGTAACCTAGTGATCATGGTTGCGGACTCGCGACCAGCAGTTGCCGTCGAGTGGTGGATTCAAGCCCTCATGCCACTTGAACCAGCCGAGGCTGATGCACGTTAATTTTGTCGAGTTTTCTGTGCCCCTCGTTGGCGTGGTGTGGAAGTTTGAAGAGGGAGGTACCAGCTCAGGTGTCGTCCTTGTCACTTGACTGAGGGTCAAAATTACGAAGTACGCCACTAATAACCCGACAGTTTATCATCTACATTGCTACTGCTGAGTACCAAAAATAAATCGCTTTTATTAATACCATTAAAGAAAATTTAGCAACTTATTCTGATTTTTACAACTTACACTGGGTTCGGGACCACGTCATTATATTAATTCTTGTAGCTATTTCGATGTATTTAATTGTTTTTTTATAGAACCAACTTCATCATTATGTGAAATTCTGAGACGCTCAACAGTTGGTTGCTGTTCAATTTCGTTGTTCATGGACAAAAACTACGATTCCTTCATCAGTTATTTCATAACTACTTATCATTATTCTTCAACCAATTATTGATTTTTTTCTGGGATGGTATGTCGGATAAACGAATGTAGGATAGTCGGTACTCTACTGTAGTTAAATCTCTCAGCTTTAAATGTAAATCAAAAGTAGGCCTTGAATTGAGATTAACAGAACAATTTAACAGATTTTTGAAAATCTAAAAATTGTCAAAAGTTTTAAATCGGTGTACTTGTATTCGCGGTAAAATACGCATAACAATTACAGTGGAGGTTGAAGATATAATTCATGAGCAAAAAGTTCTATTTAAAATATTAATTTCTCTTGACGGCAGTCAATGTACGTAAATTAAGATGACTGTTGAGTCTCATCGAATAAACTCTTACTCTCAGAATTGTCTGAACTATATCTGAAAGAAAACAATTAGAACACAGCCAATGGAGGCGTAAATAAGACAACGCTAAGAATACAGCTATGTTCTTAAATAGATAATGCAGTTCACTACAGTTCTTTTAGGAACATGGAAGCCGAATGATCATGGTCGCAAGCTCATGAATTGCGTTGTTTCAATCGAGTCCGAATGTTGCTTAGTTTGTGTAGCGGAGCTGATACACGTTAATGGAATGGTACGGAAGTTTGGAGAGACAGAAGAAATCTCAAGTATCATCTTCGTCACTTACTTGTGGTACAAAATGACGAGATCTGTAGCCAACAGATCTTGTGTTGCTTCTAATGTGATCGTTTACTAACGTAGCTCTGAGAAGCAAAACGACGGCCATTGACAACCTGTTGGACCGGACTTCATCATTTTGAACCTCGGCGAAGTGACGAAGACGATACCTGAATAGGCCCCTCTTTTTCCAGATTTCCACACTATAACAACTGGAGGACTTTGACCAGATTCAACCTGCATCAGCTGCACTTAATGGTGGTTCTTTAATGTCATCAGGGCTTGAACCACGACTCGATGAAATCAGCGACGACTGAGAGTTCACGATCATGACCACTAATCACTACCACGGCCTGTACTGCTTTTAAATGCGACGTTAAGCCTCAATCAATCGATCAATTTTGCTTAGCTGCTACGACAAATTACGAAAGTTATTCAGGGTACATCTTATTTTTTGACAATTATACTGTTAAAAAATAATACGAGTATATATTTAATTAAATTTTCTTATATTTGTTATTAAGACTTCTTGAATACATTCTTATTAACTTAGAAGTAAATATCTATACTTAGCCTTTGTAATGAAATAAATTTATGCGACCTTTTCCTACTTAAAAATACTTCACATCTTAAATTTATCACAAAGCAATTCAACTGGAAAAAGGAATCGAGATGATTGATTCATTTTTATCGGAGATGCAAAAAAATTCTCCCACGCATTGAACATCAGTTACTTTTATCAAAGTTTTACGACGTCGCGTACAAAAGCCATTTTTCTTGCTAAATATTGATTTATTATTTTTTTTAAGCTGTTAGGGTTATTTTTTATTAAACTTTATTACGAAGCACACATTTCCGTGATTGGAAAAGGTAGATGGAGTACATTATAAAAAAAAAAATTATTTCCTTCTCTCTGGTAAAGAAAATTAAATGCGAAGTCATTAGAAAGCCTTAATGGTGCTTGCTGAAAGGTTTAATGTGATTGGTCACCCATCGCAAAGAAATGCGCCATGTTAAATAAATTTTAATATACATTATATTGAGCATCGCATAGAGTGAAAAGTTAAAACTCGTCCAAAAATAAAGAATGTCATTTTCTTTCATTTGAATGAGAGAAGAATTTAAACGTGACATTTACTAATTGTTTGTAAATATTTTTTTACTAAAATACATAAATAACCCATTTTCCATTGATATTAATCAGAGTGGAATCAGTGCTTGAAATAATAAGTGGAGTGATTGTCAAAAAATAGTTAAATCATTATAAAAATTAACAAGCAAACAACAAAAACTTTATAAAAAGCAAAATTTTAAAACGGTTCATTTGTTCAGTTTGATGAGCTGAATATTCAGTAAATCTTGAGAATTATTTGTTGAATAAAAAAAAAAAAAAAAAAACGTTAGAACGATTTCAACGTAATGTAAAGGAGATAATATGCGTTTTCGAAACGATGATGCTTTATCTATTTTAAACACTGTAGAATCAAGAGATTGGAACAAACTAGTGAAATATATGATAAACAGACAGATTATATCGATTCTTGCATACATTGTATATTTTTGTAAAGCTTTAGAGAATATACGAAAATATACGTAACAAAAACACATTAAATTGTGAGACTCTCCTACTTTTAGTCATTTCTCTCATTTTAATAAGTAACTCTTCATATTTTGTTATATATCGACTTAACTTCTTCCAGTGAACCGCGTTCATTTTCTGTTATTTTTATGTAAATATGCTAAGAACGGAAATGAGCTGCAGTTCCCACCTTAATCATATATCACTGTTCTTAGAAGTCACCAATAAAAATAAGGTATCGATGCGTTAAGTCGCATTGCATCCCAAGGTGGAATATCATTACTCACCATTGCAGTTGCGAGTGATTTTAATTTTGAGTCGTCGACCTAATACTCAGCTGGTCGTTAATATTACAACACCATAAAGGCGGTATACAGCAAAAGCCAATTTTGAATGTTAGGTACTACATACCAAGATATGCAAATCATTTGCATTTTAGCGCACAAGTAAGAGTAACGCCTTCTACATCTGTATTAAAGAGAAGGATCACCTGCGAGTTTCTCATTTGAAAGTCTCATTCAAACGTTAATTGTAATTGAAAATAGAATTTTGTACCTGGCTATGCTTTGCTTTTTTGATTGATACTTTGCTTTTATTACTAATTTTATTTATTTTCGCTTTTATTGACTGATTGATTTTTTTTGCTTGTGATTGATCGTCGTCGCACTTGTGATTAACGCGAGAGAGGCTATTGGTGATGGATCTAGCAATTTTAAACCTCGGTCAAGTACTGAGCTGGTACCTCTCTCTCCAAACTTGCACATCACGCCAATGGGAGGACTTGGAGCCTCAACATATTTAAAGTGCATCAGATATCGAACTCCCGTTGCTGTTTTGCTGTGGAATGACTGTAAATCAGTGGTCCTCAACCTTTCCCCCCCCTCACAATAATCAGAAAGAAATTGGAGAACATCCTGTGTAGTCATTAGTAAAAAATAAGTAAACAGTAAAATCTAGAAGTACATTTTATTTTACATGTTGCACAACAGTTCATAAAAACGAACAAAAGCATAGTAATGAAACATCTAAGTACAAACATTAATAAAATTATAGCTACGACAAAATGCGTGTGTGTGAATACAATTTTAATTCAACAAACCGACAGGTTTTTAGTTCAGCCCCCGTTAAACTTGTAAAAAAACCCTTAATGGGATATTTGTGGCTATTTGATGGAATAAAGATATTTGTTTGACAGTTTTGGTCTTAAAAATGGTTCTGCATTTAATCTGTTTTTGTATTTACGTTTCAGGTGAGTATGCGTTGAAAATCCTTTCTCACACAGATATGTTGCTCACAAAATTAATAAAAATTTAACTTCTTTCTTTTGTCACTACAGAATATTCATTTGTAACACTGAGCCAGAAGTCAATTAAAGTGTGATCTTTAAAAATAGCTTTTAGATAACTGTCACGACATAACTTAATGTGAATCTTCTTTTTCCACTTAGTGAGATCTCTAAATATTGCATCTCCTTAAAGAGTTGACACGTATTCCATTGTTTGAGAGCGATATGTCGCGGCTATTAGGAAAATAGTTATCGAAAGTTAATTGAAGGATGTCTCAGATATTCATAAATAATCCTTTTAATGATTTCAGCAAGTGTAATTAAATTTTCTGGAAGAAGGCTGCTGAGAGAACCAAGCATCCGTTCTCATTTTGGCATTGGTTCAGAAATTTGATTTTGTTTAACATGGTTTCAGTTTTATCATGCACAATGAAAATGGTGATATTTGCTCCTTGTAATGACAGATTTAATTCATTGAATTTATAAAAAATGTCAGCGTAGTATGCAAACTGTTTCAGCCAAAGAATATCGATTATACTAGAGAACGAATGAAATGGATGATCAATAAAAATGAACAAAAGACTTCAATTCGAATAAGCCTGTTTAAACTTTGCCATGGGAATGCATTCGATGTTCCGTGTGTAGCAGTAAACAAACATGAATGCTTTCAAAGTTTTCACAAAGTGCATGGAATAGACGACAGATTTGTAGCACGCAATTTTATAAAATTTATAATTTTTCAGCATTATTTAAAGTAGTAGATAACAATGCAGAGGAATACGCTTACATGACAGTGCTTGTATACGAATACAGAAATGAGTCAATTCAATCTTCTCGTTAATTTTTTTGCCCATGCCACAATATCGAAATATTTTCATTTCATTGATTTTACGAACACTCACACAGTAAAACAAGTTAATTCTACATATTTTTTCTAAATAACCATGGACGATATCGAAAATTTCTATCATATTTGCATAGATTTTCAAAGGCTTTGCAAATAGTATATCTTCTTGAATGGAATTATTTAAAATATATCTATTTAAACAATATTGTAGCATTTACTAAAACGATTAATTCGTCAAATTAGATTCCAAAATAATTCAATTTTATTCTTTTCGGATCTTCAAGCTCCCCATCATTTGCAAAATCATTCATTTGACACTACACTATACGTTTGATAAGAGAACCAGGTCAAATTCCTTTGCTGTCTTTTCTCCACGCATACACTATGTGAAATCTTTTGCACATGTTCCAATAAAATTTTTTGCCATTGTATGTGCCTATCCCGCTCTTGTCATTCTATAACTTACTCGAAAGGCCATTTTACTACATTCTTTTGAATCCTATCCTGAAAGATAAGAATATACGCCATACTTTCTGTTATCTGCTAATTTTCTTATTAAAATACTTGACAGGATTATCTTTGTGTGTCGGATGCTTTATTTCAAGGTGTTTCCAAAGAAGTGATGATTTTAAACTGTTGTTGTCAAGAACTTCGTAGCAGGTTACACAAAGCAGTTAAGGTTCTGACTCTTCCCCAGTTAAATAAAAATATATTTGTAAATAGTCACTATATATCATAATTTTGGTTTTCCTTTTCTTCTCATCTTATTTTCCAATTTTTTCTTCATTTTTACTCAGGTGAGATAGTAGCACACTGCAGCTTTCGATATATATACACATTGCGTTGTTTCAAAATCAGATGCTGAAATTGAAGAACGAATAAATGACTGTTTGTCCAGTATTGTCAGGCTCGACTAAACCATCTTTTTTTAATCATCGAGTCATAATAAAATTACAGCTTAAAAATTATTGAAAACTATTTACACGAGAATCTCACTAAAAAAAAAATCTACCGTAGCTTACTATTAATAGCGAACTAAATAACGCAAGGTTTACAAACGTCTGTACAAATGTCTGTTAACGCTCTTATCCAGTTAAGAAAAAATATTTACCTCTGGAAAATGATCCTGCTTTTTGTTTTGCTATCTAGGCGTCATTGGATGGACAGACTATCAAGCTCAGGTTTAAAATGATTGACAAGAAGAAGGAATGATTAACTATACAGAAGGATCAGTATGGTATCTCGAGGGCGCGTCATTCATGCTTATCGAAAACAGTAAACCATATGGAAAAAAAAAAGAATCACTAGAGTGCTTCGAGGTCCTGATGCCTGCCTAAAGAAAGTAAGTTCTCGAGGGTGCATCAACCGGAGGATTTGGAGCCTCGTCCAGATTTAACGTACATAACCCCGCTATTCAGTGAGCCTTTAAAGGCAGCATGGCTTGAACCCACAACTCGACGAAAACTACATCGACCCCAACATGACCTCTAAGCTACCGCGGCCAGTTACTAAATCGTAGGACTACTTTAAAGGAAAAGTTTATCGCAATAAACCAGCGATCTTAGGGCAGTTAAGGAATAATATAAGAGAAGAGAATGCCATGATACAGTAATGATTAATAGTATACACTTTAAGAGGGCATGCAAAATGTGTTAAGAAAAGCCCGTCTCTATGAGGCAAAACACCAGTGCCATTTATCAGATATTATTTTTAAATATTAATAAAAAAAATTGTAAGAACAGACTTTTTTTTCATCCTAAGTGAAATGAATTTTGTTCTCAATTATATGAGCAAAATAAACCGGAGAGTAGCTTGTGCACCACCTTGTATTATAATGTAATCTAAAATTTTTAATAAGGACTTGGATAACTATAAAATAACCAATATTTATTTTTGAACAGTACAGGGTTCATTATTCAGAAATTTCTTTAAAATGGAAGGCCAAAGCCTCAGTTTATGGCACATTACAGATTTTTACACCTAATGTATTAGGAAACTTACAAAATAACAAAAAAGAGCGCGTAATAGAAGTATAAAGTAATGTGATTAAGGAATGCAATTATAGCCCTCTAGCCCTATAGTTCCTAAAGAGAATGGTATCGCTGATCTGTGGCCGCTGACGTGATCTAAGGAACTTTTCAATCAACCTTAAATTTAGGGGGCGTTGAGAACTTACTGCCGCCATCCTGAACAATACTCGCAAAAAAGAGTGCTGAAAAGTTTGATTAATACTAAATATCATCTAACGCAAGCTTCAACAAATATTGATAAATTCCATATAAGTAAGAATAGTCCATATTAAGTGTAGGTATTAGTACATTATCGCTTCGTTCCCTATACCTTTTTGATAAGTATATGAAAGAATCGCAGTATGCACAATGTACCACACGGAGAATCACAGTGTGTGCGCTTATGTTCGGTTCGATCAACAAAGCATATATTCAATAATATAATCGTGTGACAAGGTTAAAAATCCCACTGACACACCAGCATAATGTTAATCCTATGAAGTTTCCTACTTTTATTCTCAAAGCTAGATCATTGTCTTTAATTGTATGTAATAAAATTGTGACATTGGGCCATTCTCGAGTTTCGCTTCACTAACCTCGGGGCGTTTTGGTAATTTGAATTGCGTAAAATATTAACTCCTTGCCAACCAAAATGAAAACGTAATTAGGCAAATTAGATGGTGATTTGAATTTTAAATAGATATACAAATATAAGCGAAATATACTTGAAAGAAAAGAGAAGAGAGATAGAAGATAATGACAAGCTGATAGATATTTGTAAATTAGATCGAATCATTAGTGATTAATCCTTTTTATTGAAATTAATTAAAAGCTACTCTTAGTTTGTCTAAAAAGTGTTGAATCTGTTACAAGCAAGAAATGAATGAGTTGGAAGAGTGAATTAGAAAGCTAATATTTTATTATTAGAATATAAACTAGGATGAACTGAATAAAGAGGATTCTATAGAACGATCCCCCCCCCCCCACATATATTCTGTGTTGATGGATATTAAAGCGTGTGTGTGTTGTCTTTTTCTGACGTATCGTCAATTAGAGTTTTGAACTTATTGGCTATTTAATTAGACTTTAAGTTACCTCGGGAGTCAAATAATGAAGGAAGGTTGTTACAAAAGGCATTTGAAGGACTGAAAAAATGCTAGAAAACTATGGGCTAATCATTATCGATTCCAAGAATGAGTGTCGGTACGTGTGCGTGTGTTTTCTGAAAAGGAAGTGGTAAGTTTTTTTCGAGAAGGGGGCAGGATGCTAAAAAATATTGGGAATCTATGCTCTAACTAAGTTGTAAAAGGGACTCAATCAGTCAAGTTAGAAGGGCTAAGCTAATGGTAAATTAATTTTGAGAGTCACCCTCCAAGTGGCCAACATACGGAATGGTAATCAATAGGGAAAGGTGGTCTTAAATAATATATAATGTGTGTGTGTGTCATGCAAAAACCCATGCATCAAGAATATAAAAAAGAGGAAAATTGAAGGAAGTTGTGAAAATAGAAAAATTATTGTTTGATGGCTGATTATATGTTGTTGTTAATATTTTGAGTAATGATATTTAGCAAAGAGAACTTCACATCAGTAATATTTTGAGGTATTAATTTTCTTAAGATTAAAATGTATTCTTTATCTTGAATATACACACAAATTGCTTAGACTTTTTACTACAGATGGGAAGAAATTAGAAAGTAGACACCTATCTAGCATTTTATTGAGGTTAAATGAATACGATTTAAATTTTAGTAGTAAAGTTAAAATTCTTACAGAATATGATAACGTTTAATGGACGACTTTAAAACGAGAGCTAAAACGTAGTTTTTTTAAACTCATGTGCGTAAAAACCTTTTTCATTCTTTAAAAGTAATATTTATTGTATTTGTGGTCAACAAACACAATACCTTAGATTTAAATGGCATATTTAAAATCCCATAACATTCGTATTAAATTCACACAAACTCAAAATTTTAACATAACATTTTGTTGCGATCTTTTTTATTTTAAGAATACAAATCTTCTTTTCATTCTTATATGATTACATTTATTTAGTTGTCGGCAAACAAATAAAATTATGTTTAAAATTCCAATTATGCTAAGTTAATAAATTCAAGAAAGAAGCTTTAGAACACTATTTTTCTGCCCTATTAAATCCATTTCTAGCACGACATTACCAAATCTAGGAGTTGAAATAACCAGTGAAATCAATATCAATAGCTTAATAAAATGGCATTTTATGTCTTATTGCTGAATGATAGCTTTAGACACGGAAGCTCTTATTTATCCATATTTAATGGTACTATCAACGTTAATAACTTCATGACATGCTGTGATCATGACGTTGTTAAAATCAAAATTAATGGAAAATAAGCCTTCTGATCAGTTAATAAAGAAAAGTTGTAAATGCCATAAAAGATTCCTCTCATAATATTTCGTAGGCGAGAAATTTATGGTATTATATTGGTGACTGAAACACCGCTCGTGATGGGTTTTAATACGTGAATAAGAGATTGTAATGAGCAATAATCCTTACAAATATGGGAAAATTATTCTTTTTAATATGCAAGGCGTGTTCGTAAGGCAATGCTTCAATAACAATAACTTTTTTATTTGTTACCTATTTTCAAACTCTTGTTGTAACTGAAAGCTGCATGGGTTGTCTACGCAACTCTTTTTTTTTCTTTGTTCACAGGTGTCTTTAGTGTTCTGAAACCTAAAGAAGATGGCGTAAAGCATGGAGATGAGGTTGAAGCAGCGAGGCATCATTGCACCAGGCCTTAAAGATTACAATTTTTACCTCTCCACAAAAATAAATTTTTACCTCTTCACAATGATTACCTCTTACTCATCTTGGGGGTCATTACTTTTGTTCTGATCACGAAGTGTAAACTGTTATTAAAGCCTGGGTTCGGCAACTACTTTCGGAATTACTCTCCTACGGTCTTGCTGGACTAATAACGTAGTGACTCAAGCGCATGACATGGAATGGAGACTATGTTGATGCATCACGTGGAGGATACACGAAGCTTGCAGGTGCATTAAAAATTGTAAACATAGAGCTAAATAAAAAAAGATTTAGCCTTGGAGACATTATTTTTCAATAAAGCCTCGAACGTAAAATAGATTTAACTATATATATATATATATATGTGTGTGTGTGTGTGTGTGCACCCGCGTGTGTATGTATGTGGTGTTACGAACCCAAGATGACGCGTCTCCGTTACGATTTTCTAATAAAGGAAAAGAGCCATTTCCAGAGACTTCATCAGTTAGCCAAAGAAAATTTAAAAAGTGACCACTTAACCATGGTGACCATTTTGGTGACTTGGCACAAAAATTGGTAACTCTGATGGCAAAAAAACTATTTCTAGAAAGGGTTGGAATCCAGTCGATATCTCCACTAGGAAGAAAGTTTCTGACTTTTACTGAATTTTCCATTTAACGTCACATTGGTCGTAACATTTATAAATACACCAAGAGCCTGAGACAGAGGAGTTTGTTTTTGAGATTGAAAGCTGCCCGCACTTGGAAGTCTTTGCCGAGTGAATTTGCGGAAGCGGCCTACGTCTGCCGGAACCTGTGGAAGTCTTTCTTAGAAGTGCAGAGTATTAGGGCGGAGATTTACCCGTATCGTGAACTGGTAAGCTAGCTGAATGTTGTTGATATAACTGTGGCTGTCTTTACAAGAACTGTTTTTGAAATTGTATCTGTAGCTCTAATCTGTACGAGCTCTGTGTTCCTCTTCGTGCTGATACCGTCCAAGCTCTGTTACTTGTGTGTCGTTTTGTCCCTGAATGTTTGCAAAAAGCAAAGCGTTTGGTTGTTTCCGGGAAATCTTTTCCAAAAAAGGCGAAGATGGTCTGATTGGCTGGAAAAGTTTTGACGAAGAATTTTTGAAGAGAACAGCCGTCAGGATCACGACTGAGAGTAACTAAGACAGGAGTCAGGTGTAAAATGATGCTTACTAAAAACAAATCACACACTTTTTTGATGCTATGAACACTATCTCTTAGAATTTCTAAGGACTTATTGAATGACCTTCATACTTCGGAATGGTGTTCTGCCAAGGATTCAAAATTGCGAAGTCCTTTTTCACTTGCTAATTTCGTTTTTTGTGCACAGTTTCGGTTGAACAAATAAAATCAATTCGAGAATAGATTCGAGAAAGTGACACCAAAAAAATTGTTCTGCATTGAAAAAGAAGTGAACTCAACCATTATCGATTTCTTGTCAAAACTGTAAATTTAAAGAATAATGAAACCTCTCCCTTGCTTAATTGAATGACTTAAGAAGCAGAGAAGGAATAAAACCTTTTTCTTCAAGTTTTAGAATTAATTAAAAATGTTCATTCAAGCATGCAAACTTCTTAAAAATCTATACGAAAGTAGAATTTCGAAACTCTTTTTTGAAAAAAAAAAAGAAAGAGTTAGTGAATTAAATGTAAATTATTATTAATTATTTAAAAGCTGATGGATGTCAGATGGATGTGAAAATTTTCAGAGAAGAGGAACCGATAAAACTTTTTATTGAAAACTAATGAGTGCAATGATCCCTCCTTAAAATTATCTTCTTTATTTAACTTTTCAGTACCTCATCACAGAAGTTATGATATATATATATATATTTAAAGAAAAATAGAAGTAAATTTGAGTAAGACCTCGTCTAGAGTTTCCATTATGAAACATGATCACTTTGTTTCATTAAATTTCAGCATGCCAATGCCATTCACTGTAATTCTTTTTAGTTTTTATTAAAAATTAAATTATCATATGAACCAATTAAAAAACTATATGTAAAAACTTGTTAACGATGACCTTCAATAACTAGCAAAACAAGGGATTCAAGTAGAACTTGAAAATAATGATTCTGAAAACGAACTCGACACACATGCTATAGATTTTTTTAGTAAAGGTTTGGTGGGCGATGTAAAATATCACAAGATGTCACTGCGACCGAGATTTTTGAAAAAATGGTGAAAAGATAAAAAAAAAATTGGGGGGTTGACAGAAATGTGAGTGAGTAGTTTCACTCTCAGTTTTTCAAGCTTCAACTCCATCATTTTTCTACCAATTATGGACTTCGTTTTGACTAAAAGTTTTCCAGCTACCACCTCTGTTCATCATACTGGTGGTAGATGGAACAAGCGGCCTAAGCATCCGCAGAAAGTAACTTCAACAATGTGAGTGACTGATGGTGAAATGTAATGGTGTAAGCGCCATATATGGCTATTCTGCGCCGAAACAAGGTGCGAATTTGATCTAGATGTTAGGGGAATCATTATGGTATCTCAGGGGCACTTCACACATGTTTAACAAACACGGTCAACTCCATAGAAAAGGAAAAAGATTTCTAAGGTGCCTCGGGGTCATGATGCCCCTAACTACCAAAGGAAGACAAGCCCTTGTGGGTAGTAAAATTTTGGTGACGATAATAGAAATCGTGGATCAAGTTGTATCGAATGGTCGAGATTTTGAAAAGAGTGGAAAAGCAAGACGAGTCGTTTTGGATGCGATCTCTTGCTTTCGACATATGTTTAACGAGAGAAAAAGAATGCGGCACACGACATTGAATGACGGCATCACAAAAAATAAAGAGTTTCAAAAGAATCAGGACCTTCATTACAAAGGTGAGCATTATATTTCTGTAAGTATATTTATGTGTTGCGTAACATATATTATACTTCGCAAATTAATAAAACGATAGCTTAAAGTTTAGGCAAAGTTTGCTAGTTTTGGATCGCGAGTTCCTTAGTGACTAATTTTGATCTCGAGTTCCCTAGTATGTTAAAAAGACCACGCTTAATGGTTTATCATTTTTCACTCTGTTGTCTAGGAGCGCATCCTAAGCTCTTAATGCGGCCATACTGTATTTAATCATGAGTTTGTTCACAAAGTATCTGTTTTTGATGACAGGTGGCTTTATTAAGTCAATTGGTTCAACTATGGTGTGCTGCCATCAGTTAAACGGCCCTGAAACAAACAAAAAATTCTCCTGACACTGATTTATAGGTTAGTTTTGATTTGACAACCTATTGTTGCCAAATGAAAATTCAATTGCTGCCGCGTCGAGTCGTTGCCATCAGCGTAGTCTGGATTCATCCTACACCGGAAACGAAGCAACAATTAAAAAAATGGTTCATTCCGGCGAATCTGATCCAAAGAAAATGGCCTCATCGGCCGGAAAAATGATGGCGACGATTTTTTGAGATGCGAAGGGCATTATAAATATGGACTTCATAGAAAATGTAAAAATGATCAATGGACAAAACTATAGTAGGTCACCCCACTCCCATTTTACATTTATAATACTCTTTTTAATATTCCTAACACGGGAAATTTTACTGCCCTCGTATAAATCCTTTATTCTAAGCAGACACTCCATTTGAGTTTGAAGAAGGAAAAAAAAAAAAAAAACTTTTAAGAGCACTGAATCAATTACGCCATCTGTTGGTCTGTGACCTAACAATGATTAGATCAAGACAGGATTTGATAGTTATCTTACAGAAGTTATTAAAAAAGAATGCAAGAAGAACAAGAGTTCATGACAGATATCAAAATTCAATACAAAGTGGCTTAGATAAAACAGCCCCGTTTTTGGGGATCGAGAGCCTTCATGCACACGTTTCTGCGCGCCCCTGTATAATTTTAAAATACATAAAGCATACGTGTACAAAAATTTATTTCAAATTATTCAAAATTCTGAAATTCAAACTAAAAAAATTATATTATATTATATATATATATATATATATATATATATATGAAATACAACAAAACAAAAAAAAAAGATTAACGTTTTTTTAAAAAAGTAAATATTATTTATTTTAAAGTTCCTTAAAACAAACGGTACTTTTAATACTAAAAATATACATTAAATTAAAAGTAAAACTTTCTTTAAAAAATAAATGTTATTTTTAAAGCTTTTACAAAATAAACAAGAAGGCTGAGTTCTATAATTTACCGATAAAAAGTTTTGATGGATCAGATTACATAACATCTCATGGAAGAAGATACCAACAAAACCCTTCACCAGTGAATTAAAGAGCTTGGTCACATATTTGCAATAAGACAAAACGAAATAATAGCCTTTGTTGTGCTCTATATTTTGTAAAACCAACTAATTAATGCAACAAATCAAACGATAGAAAATCAATAATATACTAATAGTTTTCCGATATAAGGCAAATGTAAAATGTAATAATATTCATTACAAAAAAAATTATAGGAAAGTTTTTATTATAAAAGTGATGATAATATATATAATAATGGATTACTCTATTGTGCTTGCAATATGATAATAAATATCATTGGATAATATATCCATACAGATATTTTGATTAATTGATTGTTTATTAACGAAGCAACAAGTGTGATATCATTGACAGTCTGCGTAATTTTGAGCCACGTAACAGATGAGGATGATATCTGAGCTGACGCTTCCCTCTCCAAATTTCCACATCACACCAACGAGAGGACTTCAAACTTCGACACTTTTAACGTGCATCTTAAGTAGCATCAGGCTTCACCTAAACAAGGCCTTCTTTGAATTTGAGACCATCACCACTAAGCTACCACGATTCCACCCCTTTCCCCTTTCACAGGTAACTTCCTCTTTACAGGATAATCTGATCTAATTTGACACCCTTAAATTTCGCCATCTGCGTGTGGGGTGTTCGCTACATATCCACCTGGAACGGACCTGACATGAGAACTATGTATTGTAAGATATTTTTCAAAGCCGGAGAATTTTTTTTTTAAAGTTATAAAGAATAGTTCTTTTTATCATTTATAGGTGAAGTTATTATTTGGTTGATTTTATGGGATATAAGGAAACAAAGGTTAATATCTCATTACTTATTGCTTATTTTTACTTCTTAATGACAAGTATCAACTGCAATTAAAAATTACAAAATTAAATCCCAAAAAGTCATTCATAGATTAGCCAATATAATCTTCATACAGTCACATTTTCATAATTAGATGATTCTGCTTTGGATTTCGGACTCAAAAAATATTTTTGGAATGAACAAGCGAAGAACCCCTCAAAATCGGTAACGGAGTCCTATGTAATTATATATTGATTGGATTGCCTCAGGAAACATCAATAGCTATATTTTCGATAATAGATTGAAAGTAACCAATGAAAACGATATTTCGGAATTTAAGAAACATCCGAACCATGAACATATTGTCCAATTGAACAAAATGCAGGAGAGGAAATACTACGCTCGAATCATCAGCAAAATGATCATATCTGCCGGGCATTTGTACTAATTAAATTTAAATGATAATGTAAAGTGTAGTATTTGTAACCGTTTCAATGATTTATAATACATTCTTTTGAATTGTGGTAAATAAGCGTCCCCTAGAAATCACCTTTAAAAAATACTCAAGATAGGCCCACAGCCCTATATTACATTCAACGAACTTTTGAGAAAAATACCAACTAATAAACAAGTATTTGGAACATTCTTGCAGAATATAACATATTTTGATATCTAAGGAATTAGAAAATTCTTTAAAGCGTATAATTGACTATTTCTCTATATCCCATAAAACCAACCGACCAATCAATCAATCAACATGTATCATGTTCCATGTTGCAATATCATTAATTTATGAACTTTTGTATTTACTTTTACGTTTTACACAAGCGTTTTTCCGCTGTGGTAAACACACTGTATAGCTAAACACACTTTTCATTTGCCAATTCGCTTAGTTTATGTTAACTTACGAAAACTTGCTGGAAGTTAAGTTTACACTCTGTTATACTTTCGCGTTTTGCATTGTTCTAGCACATTCTTTTGTTTCGAAAATTTCACATTTGCTTAATGCAAGGATAGAGATCCTGCGGCCTTAGTATTATATATGACCTCCTAGATCGAGGGTTGGAAAACTACAGGCCATCATAAGTTTTTAATCCAGGCCGCGGGTTAAAATTGCTTTCACATGAAAAAGAATTAAAAATAAATCTCAGAACGCGGTATATTCACTGAAATGGATTATAAACAAGTTATAACAGCATTTTTTGGATCTCCACACGAGGGTTATAAAGACGTTTCCATCTCTCAAAACCCATTTGGATGTACAAATGAGGAGATTTCCTCACACTTTGATTTGGAAGTGGCTGATCTACAATTGATGTTTAAAGAAATGGATCTTATCCAGTGCTATAATTATCTCTTTCGGGAGATAAATATAGTCAATTAAATCATACAATCAAAGATCTTTTTCTGTATTTGGGAATACTTATTAATGTGAAAGGACATTTTTGAGAAGGAAATATGTAAGATATAAATACATATGATTATTAAAATAATCCAATTAATTATTACAGCACGATGAAATTCTATATTCTCAGAAAAAGCAATTTCATTCTTCGGGTTAGTGCAAATTTTAACTGTTCTGTTATACACTTATTAATAAATGGAGTTATTAATAAGCGAAAATATTTTTTTGTTAAAATATCGCTTTCTAATTTTATTAAAAAATTTAGTAAATTTTTTTAAACATATTGTTTTGAGAAAATGACTTCAAGAAAAGTACATGGGCATAAAATACAGTATACAAGGTGTTAGCTCAAAAGATAGACATTACAATACATTGCGGTTATAATAATTATAATTAGTTTGGCTTTTTTAGACCTACTTATATTGCTAAGATATATTTATTTTCATACTTTACCATTTGCTTTTATTTTAATACCCGAACAGAATATCATTATGAACTTTAATAATTTATAGTTAGCTCTTATTTTTTAATATTTAATTTTATGATTGATTTTTATGGTAGAATTGTCTGTTTTTAATTCTTTTTGATGTTAACGCTGGCAGCGTCTTTGTACGTAATAATGTTTTGCTTGTGACCACAAAAATGCTAAGAAATTAAGAATTTTAAGAAGCTATTTTCTTTTCTTAATTGTAATTACTCCTAAGGAGACTGGCGCTCGGAAGTACGCTTATTTTATACTTACTAATATTCATTTGAATAATTTCTTTTCTACTTTTTCGAGATTTTCTACTTCTTAATAATTTCTACTTTTCCGAGACCTTAACAGAAGAAATAAATAAAAATAAAAATGAAGATATATATAAAAATGTTAGTATACATAAAAATGAAATTATTGAAGCCAATTTCAATTTTGTTGTTATGGTTGTTTCTCTATGAGCAGAATTATCTACGTAAATATCGAGTTTGCTACTTACAAATTTCACGATATGGCTCTTCCCGAAAAAGGTTTGTTGACCCTTGTCCCTGATCACAAAATGAGGCCTTCTGAATGAAACTAGATTTCTCTGAGTTTCATTTCATTTTATATATTGTATTTTTATTTTCTCAACAAAATATTGTCTGATTATTAGCTACAGTTGGATTGATTTTATGGGATGTAGAACAACAAAGGCTATAATCCCATTAGCTACAGTCAGAAACATATCATCTACGTTTTGATGTTATCTACAGGTAAAAGTCAACTTAAACTTATTTTAATTGATTCACTGAATATATATTAACGCCGCTCTGAGAAACAACACGAGGCTATTAGCGACGGATCTCATAATTTTGAAACGCATTTCGAGTGGTGAGGACAACACCTAAGCTTTTGTAACTTCCACAAGTTGATCCCCGATAGTTTTAACTTGCAACAGCTCCCCAAAACGATGGGTCTTTAGTGACATCAGGACTGGAACCCACGAATTCTCGACTGAAACAACGTCGACTACGAGCTCACCACCATATCCAATCAGCTTCTGCGGTCGCTATTGTTGTGTTAGAATATAGATAACGTTAATAACCCGAACAGAATCAACGCTTATTTTGAAGTCTAAGGTGCGTAAGTAATTGCTCGCGAGTTTTTAGTTGGAATTATTTTTACGACAGACATCCAGTAATCCATGGGATCGGAAGAACAAAATGAAAGCTGCCAAAGTCACGAGATAAAATAGTCGATGGAACTTGGATGCTCTCGCGTAAAAAAAAGAAAGTAAGAAACCTATGCTATTCATACTCTGAGCATCGAATTCCATTTGTATTAGTTGTAAAACTGACTGGAAGTGTATTGATGCGAGCGATTCGCGTGCAATTCATTTGACGTGTATTTATCTGCCAGCCGATTGTGATTGTTTATTATCGTCGAAACTGAGAAGCAACACGAGGGCTATTAGTGATGGATCTCGTAATTTTGAACTTCGGTCAAGTGTCGAGGACGACACCTGAGTTACCACCTCTCTCTCTCTCCTAGTTTCCACATTATTCCGAAGGGAGGACTTGGACCCCCGACAGATTTATCGTGCTGTATTTATCCGCTAACCGACCCTATTTAATGACCTCAAGTTTACTGTGAACTTCAAGTCAAGACCGGCACATTTTAAAGTGACTTCAAGTCAAGACCGACACAGTTTCAAGTGACTTCAAGTC